>JASCZW010008313.1:0-52477 GCA_034211315.2 Aedes japonicus | reverse complement strand
TGATCGAATATATAACACGATACTTGAATTTAAAGGCTCCAGCTTCATGAGAGTTTTAAACAGCTTTTTATAATCTATGGGTTCCTCTTAGGGATCGTTTTAAAATAACAAAAGATCTTTCTCTTTCATCATATTCATACATTGGTTGGTTGCCGAATAATGGTTCGACGCTAAATTTACGCCGAGGATAGTTATCAAAAATGCTTCGTTGGTTCATTTGCGATGGTGAGCACGTTCATTTACTTTCAATTTACAAATGGACAACAAACTACCTGTTCAATGCACAGATTTAACATGCGGATGAGCGCGATTGTTTGGCCTAGCTAAGAAAAATAACAAACTGATAACAAATAAGCAGAAAGTTCTGTTATTTCTGATATCACTTTTAACTCACCTGTTATTGCAGAATAAATTTAATCTGTTACGATTTTTGACGAACGTAACATTCATGTGATACTTTAAATATTGCCAGTATGTTATGGATACGAAATTGTGAAGGACTACTTCAGTAATTAGTGTATGAACCCATATAAATTGAAATAATTTTAAGGAACTTTCTCATACTACAAGGATTTGATATCAAAATAATCTCAATGATGATAAAACCAGTTGATATGGTGATATCCAACGCTTATCTGTTGACATTTGCTCAGGCCCTGTTGTGGTATATCTTTCACACCTTATTGTTCTATTAGAGAAATTATGGATTGTATTGATGTCGTTTTGATTGTAGGATGACAAATATGATGTATTCGTTCGAGATTCATTGCATGAACACTGGAATCATTGGATGATGGTTGCAGTACCCAGCTGGTAACAAACACGTAACCAATTCTGTTATCTCAGATATTGTATCGATTTCAGTTCTCGTTTAGTTTAGTTCTCGTTATTCCTATCGCAGGTCAAATTTTCCATCTTGCCGATGATGAGAGGGCGTATCTCATACTCTAGACCTGCATGTGAGACCAAGCATTTGACCAGTAGTGGAAGAATCACATGTGCTGCTCTTTTTTTCGCCACCATGTCGTAGGACGTTTATATAAAGGCACTAACATCAGGTGTCATACTGGCCACATAAAAAATACCACAATTATACGCGGATAATCGGATAAAATATACAATTATATAGGAATAAACGATACTTTCTGAACACTGTTATACGACTTGTGGTTGTCTGAGTTGTTCAATGCGGGATGCGGATGGTTACTAGATCCCAAGCTGGGAAGAAGGCTAGAATTCATAATTTTTGACAACAATTTAATCCAGTTTATTTTTTAGCTCTATTTGATGAAACCATCATAACTTTCAGTTGGTGCGGATTAAAGTTTGGTTAGGTTGGAGTGATTTGAGATTCTTAGTCAGTGGAACGAAGAGTCATGGTGAGAATATCCCGCAATATCACATACTAATACTTTCTTTTTCTTACCTTTTTTTTATATTATTAACACTGTTGTGAGGTTTATGAATCGGTCTAAGTGAGAGAAGCCTTCTCAGCCCCTGCCCTTCGGTTCAGAAAATATGGGCACGTTCTGCCGACTTGGTCGCGGCAGTTCCTGTGTAAACCGGCTGCCACATCAACGTTCCAAGAGCCCCTGAACAAACGAACAGCTAGTAATGATCACTGGAAGACGCGATGGGGGATCCCAAATATGTCACGTAGGAAAATATTTATTGTCTCCTATAAATAAACATGATGGAATGGAATAAACGAGTGGAAACTCATCGGGAATGATCTCTCACTTATGCATCCGTCAGACAGTTCTCAACGGTTGCTGTGAGAATATCACCATGAAAATCTCATATGCGCATAGCATGTTACCAATAACTAATGCTATCCATTTTTTCTCCTGTTCTCTTCCGTATCCTATGACTGCGAGCAACACCATATGACATCGTGTATAGGCCATAGACTAACATAGGCCTTTGCCTAAAGTCAGCTCTTCAAAAGTAGAAACACTCAGACGACACAGAGCAATAAGTAAAGAACGGTATATAATCCTAACCAATTTTACTTTCAGACAAATTTTCTAACAAAAGGTAAGTAATCATATAACCACTACAAAATATACTAGATATTCGCGACATAATATATAACGGGGACAAGAAGGGACCATCACGGCACCCAAGTGAACAATTTGGATAGGGGTAATGCCTCCTCCTAATGACAACATTTCGCGGAACGAGGAAGGGCTCTTCGACCCTATCTATTGCGTTTATTCTGTCAATCGAGGGCTCGATTCTAGTGCTGTGGGTGTGAACTTGCTTTTGGAAGGAGATTCTCTTCCTGCCTCCAAAACCCCGCAAAAAATCCTGCACATCACATGACAAATTTGGTTCCGTTTGCTGATTAGTCTCGAATCATCATAAAAACCTTCTCCGACTCTACAATATCTGCATACGAATGTTCAAGACAGTAGGGATAATTCTCATGTTTGGTTGAACTTTGTGTTTCATTTGTATAATCGCCTCCCCCCCTCTCCAAAAAGGGAAAGGGTCTCGAACCACCGTAGAAAATTTTTTGCCTTCAAAAACCTTCACATTCAAATTTGGTTCGATTTACTTGATTAGTTCTTGAGTTATGCGGATATTTCTGTTTCATTTGTATGAGAGCCATTCCTTCAGATAAGGAAGGGATCTTAAATCACCACGAAAAAAAGTATAACCCAAAAATCCCACAAAAGCCAATTTGGTTTCCATTAGCTTGATCAGCTCTCGAGTTATACCGATATTAGCGTTTCATTTGTATGGGAGCTCCTTTTTCAGAAAGGGGAGGGGTCTCGAGTCACCTTAAAAAAATTCTTGCCTTTAAAAGCCTCCACCTGCCAAAAGTGGTTCCATTTACTTGATTATTTCTCGAGTTATGCAGAAATGCGTGTTTCATTTGTATGAGTGCCTCTTTTCTAGTGAGGGACGGAGTCTCAAATCAGGATACACACTACCAAAATCTCGTGTAAATTTCTGTCCCTGAGACCGACACATGCAAGCGTCCTTTCGCGCATAAGAATGTGTTGAAAGAGATGAGAAAATAAATTCAACCGAACACATCTTTTGTTGAATTGCGTATGTTTCAGTTTCAAGAGACATAATTTTACACGAAATCTTTCTTACGTTCCCCGACTATTACATTCCCCGACATTACGTTCCCGGACTATTTACAAACATGGATTAGGTCTCGTGTAAAATTCATAATTTCTAAGTGTGTAGAAACATGTTTTGCCTTTAAAAACTCCCGAATGCTAAATTTGGTTTTCTTTGCTTGATTAGTTTTCGAGTTATGCATAAATTTGTGATTCATTTGTATGGGAGCCTCCCCCCCTTCCAGAAAAGGAGGAGTCTCTAACTATCATAAGAACTGTCTCCGGTCCCAAAAACTGCTCCATAAAAAGTTTCACGCCAATCGGTTCAGTTGTTTCTGAGTCTATAAGGATCAGACAGACAGGCAGACAGACAGTTTTATATATACAGTGTACCACTGGTACATAATACTGGCGGTAAGCCCACCCTCGGTTGATACCAAAATTGATAACTTCTCAGACTTCTTCGGTTCTACTGTGGTTTTTGATCTGTCAATGAGATAAAACATCGTCGGGATCCCAGATAATCATCGTGCGGACTTGATCTAAGCGCTCTTACACTATCACCATGGCTTGGGTCACATTACCGTCGGCCAATGAGCGGACTCACTGGCTAAGGTGGACGCTATGGTGATGAGCGATGTTTGCGAGCGTCCAATGCGTTTAATGATTTTTCTCATTGGCTCGCCAAGAGATCTTGATGAGCTGGCAACGTAAATGGAGAGATGGGGAATTGGTTACATTCAATTCTTCCTCAAGTATTGAAGAAAGCATGGTTTAAAGGGATAGACGTGCGGCGCGATTCATTTGTGTTATTAACCGACTGATGTCCCATCACTACTTACTGAATGCATACTTTCGAGTTGGACTTTCGGACAGCAATCTTTGTGTTTGCAGCAGTGACTACCAAGATATCGACCATGTCGTGTAGAAATACAAAGAGCGTCTGATGGCAGGATTGCGACTGATTGAAACTCTACGGCTTCGAGAAAAACAACAAAACATTTTAGAAAAGTGTTGGCGGGCCTTGATTTATAGTACACGAATCAAATCTATTGGTTTTTTGAAGATAATTGATGTCAGAATCTGATTGTTGTCCCTTCTCTGCCGCTGATTCCCTGTCTTTTCGTGGCAAAAACAAAATATTTACTATACACGCACTATGAAATCGGCTCCGTAATGCTTTTTGGCGTCTGGCCACACAATAAATGAAAAAAACTCGTACACCGTTGATTGTAACGCAATTAAGTTTGAGAAAAAAAACATAGCTAACCAATAAGGCCATTTAAATATACACTGAAAAATAAACTTTAAAAAACAAATTGAAATAAAATGGTAATTTTTTACAATACACGTTTTTTCGCCAAACTCCTCAGCCATTTGAAAATTATAGAATTGTTCTAGGAGAGACATTTTAAAAACAATAAGTATCAAGTTTTTCAAAAGTAAATTGTCTATTTACAACCACGTGGTTGCGACTTTTTTTTATTATATTTCGTGTCGATATAGTAGATCTATCAGTCATTCATACAACCACCAGAGTTTTAAATTTAATTTGTAACAAACTATTCGTAGCCCTTTTTATTATTTTCGAACAATGCACGATCGTTTTCTCTGTGTCAAAAATACGTTTTTTTGACAGTTGCGCATATTGCATTAATTACGAAGGTATTTTCATACCATTACGGCATAATTAATTTTCAGTGTAAGGTTGTTAGAAATAAAATGAAATCAAATCAATTAGATCTATTGTATGAAAGCTAGCAACATTATCATTGTTTAAGGGGAAAAAGTGAACTTATAGACTAATTAGATTTTTGGTAAAGCTTCATGGATGTCTAACTAAATACACTTAAGTCATTTTTTACACGGTTTTTTACACGTTTGTTTTCAGCGATAACTTCAAAACGGAACAACTTATTGACCTAATTCAGATACACATTTTACGTTCTGGGCAAAAAGTAATCATATGGCAGTTTTTAAAACAAATCACAATTTTGGTGTAATACTCAACATTTTAAAAACTGTTTTCTTGACCATTGCATGGAAAGGTAACGCAGCACAAACAAAATTGAAGCAATAAAAAATGTTTAAGCATGTGAAGTTATCAGCTCTATTTAGTCTTTTGCAGTTCCATACTAAAAGTGGAACGTCCGTGCAAAAAAAAACAACTGTGTGCCATATAAACAAAAAATCGTTATCACATAAATGTAGTTAGAGGATGTTGGGCTTCGATCTGTACACATTATTGCTTTTCTCTTACATTAACCTAATAGATAGAACTAAAGGCTGGAACGGTCAAAACTTGGTCGACTCAAATATGACGTAGTTGAACATCCCTCATTTTTTAGGTGTATGCGTACGGAATTTTGATTCTATTCTGGTTTTGCTATTTTCTATTCACTTGTCAAAATGGCGTCGAAGCAAGAAGAGCAGCGTATTAAAATTCTGCACGCGCATAAGCAACATTCAAATTCTTCCCACGCCGACTTCGGCAAGATCACTTGTATTGCCGATCAACCATGACGAATGTTATGAATGTGTGTTTGGAGAACGTCTGACGACTGCCATGACCGGGATCAGGACGAAACCGAAACAAGGAAGCCGCAGCGACCGAAGAATATAGAGCCAGCTTTTTCAAGCACCGGTCAGCAGCTTCCCATCGGTGCAAAGAGCTAGAAACGAGTCGGACTGTCAACATATAAGGTTACAGTGACACAGAATTAAGATGATAAGCAAAAACTCACTAAAAAGGAAGGGTGCGTAAGTTATTTGAGTTTCTCGACCAAGTTTGATTGCGTCGTAAATGAACGATGAAACGCTACGTCAAGGCTGGGATTCGAAGCAGCTCTCCGGCCAAGAGTTTTATACGGCTACCGGAAAAGGAGAGGTTCAAGATAATTTTATGCAAAAACAAAATGTCAAAGTTCTCGCAAAAATACTTGGTTTGGCGGGCGGTTTGCACCTGTGGGCTAAAAACGAAAGTTTCGCGACAACTGGCACTGTCAACCAAGATGACATGTGAATGTATGCTGAAAACCCATATTGACTTGCTTGACGAAAACACATTGAAAATGTGCATACAGGAATGGTATACCGCCAATCGCAACCAAGGAGAAAAACCCTCCAAACTCGCCGCTACTGCGCCCAAATGAAAAATATTGGGCAATCGTAAAGAGAAACCTCAAAAGTACTTAAAAAACAGTTCAAGGCAAATTGGCTTTCAGCATCAATTAGGTGGATAAAGACCCGAAATAATAAAAAAGGTGGATATAACAGCGGTACAAAACTAGATGAAGGTGTGAAACGTAGAGCCCGACAGTTCGGATTTAGACATCGGAAGCCTAATCAGGCTAATTTTCCTAGTATTTTGTACACGATGAACTATAAAAAAGAAATAGAGATTGGATCATTTATAAAATAAACTAATCAGTAGTGCCGATGCGATCATGTTCGACCACTTCGGCGACGGTTCCACCCGTGTACGACAACAGTGAGCGCCCGGTAACGGCCCGATGAGCGTAAGGATAATTGCGCCACAGAAGAACGATCAAACCAGATAAGACCTACTGGCATATTCATCTGAAATAATTCGAATGCATAAACATTTCCTGCTAACAGATAGGAACATTGTTTACCGAACTATGCGGTAATGATTCGAATCACTACCAAACATACCGGACCCCGGCAACTCAAAGGCAATGGGCCGCTTCCATCAGTAAATCCGCATACCAAGAGAGCGTAGTAGCGGTTGAATCCTCTCGCGTCGCCAGGACGACCGCAGCCAGTAAATAGTAACTCACGGAGTAACACAGCCATCGAAAGGATTCAATAAAGCCTCTCGAAGGACGGATCTCACTATCCTCCGTGGATGATTTATTCGGTTCAGCTAAAAACGGCAGCCAGGCATGCGCCTTTCCAAATGTCAAAGGTGAACTGTTTCGGTCCCGCGACCGTCGGATCTTCGTCAATGTTTTCACCGCGAGCATCGAGCTGAGAGTGGTTTGTTTTGAGTTTTCTTGACTTTTTTAATTCGGTTCCTCTCATCCCCAGCAAGGTTGATGTGTTTGTTTGTTTCGAGTTGTAATGCGCTTACGCCACGCAACGGTATCGACAACAGACAAAATTGACGAACAGTGTGACGATTGAAAATATGTTTTGTTGTTTGGTTATCGGGGAGGGTGGGTAAGGAATGGTAAACATTCAATTTTCTCTAGCTAGGAAGGATAATCGAACAAGAGGAGGTGCAGTGACTGCACATTGTGAGGTTGCATGGCATTTGAGGGTTTGTGATTGTGATTGATTGGTTTGGAGTTCAGTGCTACAATGATCGTCGAAGAAAGGGTAATGAATATAATGTTCATTGTCACCGAATGAATCGATGTTTTCCGATCGGTCTGGCGCTGTCACTGCATGGTATTTCAATTTGCGTAGCAAATTATCTTCCATAAATGCGGAACACGTAGGAAGCAGTATTTTCCAAATCGACGGTAGTCTGTTAGTCGCCATCAGAGGCGGTAAATGTCATGGAAATGTGAAGGGGGAAAATGTCATGACATTTTTCTGGTGACATGTCTGCAATGAATAAAAATGTCCATTTTACATCTCTGGTCCGAATACCATTTGGACGAATAAGTCGCCAGGCCGTTATTTGAAAACATAAATATTAATCTTCAGGTTACTAGATTTGACGGTGGATAAAATTATATGCGTTGTAGGGTAGTGGGGGGGGGTCAAGGTTTTTAAATGTTGAACAGTTTAGGATTCTCTGACTACGCGACGCTTGTCTGATAATTATTTTCAGGAGTATGCTATAACTTGGTATCTAAAACAGATGGAATGTTGCTTTCTCCGATTATGTTGTTCAATGGAACAAAACCTTTGAATGAAGACCAATAGTTTACAATCTTCCCGCTAAGCGGCGCTGGTGTTATAAAGCCTGTCCACGTTAAAGTTTGGACACCAAAGTAATAGCAGCAAAAAAATAAATTACACATAATTCCACAAACCCGATTGTTTATTTCACAATAATAGAGTTATATCTACATTAGAAACAGTTGATTAAGATGTTAATCCTTCTTTCTGTAAAATTCTCAGACTTTCTGTGTTACACCCACTATTAGGTTCCACACGGTATTTTCAGATGCGCCCGCAGTGGCGATTCTTCATCTTCTCTTGAAATAATCAGTACCATCTAAGTTTCGAAGAGTTTCCGCTTAACTAAAGCCCAGTACTTTTCTATTGGGAGAAGTTCTGGACAGTTTGGTGGATTGACTATTTTGGCACGTATTTGACCTCTTGTACCTTATACCATTACAGGACGGGTTTCGCATAGTGGCAAGAGAGTCAAATCAGGCCAAAAACAGAGCTGGAGAGTCGTGGCTACGGTGACTACGAGATTTTTTGCAGTTAAATTTTGCTTGTCATCACGGTTGGGCACATTTTTCACTTTGTAACGGACTTCAGTCCTTCGTCTCTGCTTCCCTTTTGTACGTATGATTTTGACTTCCTAACTTTGCGCGCTACATTTCGCACCGAAAGATTGGGATTTTTCTCAATAATGGCAACCACCTTCTTGTCCATATGTCGGGAGCATGCTTTCCGACTTCCATGGTACTTATCGGTAGTTTTAGTTTCTTGGCAAGATCCCGTACCGATAAATTCGGATTTTGTTGCCGTTTATACAAAATGCGTTTGCACACCTTCACTTGATTCGACACCCTTTCACTGAATGTAACGAGAATGTAAACATGTTGTACCACATGTGGAGAATGGATAGTTTCAGCTGATATATAAGTGAAACATTTCAGCGATCCATGAAATCATTCAAAATCTACACTGAAAGAAAAGTGTCCGAAATTTAACGTGGACAGGCTTTATTTATTTTAAGAAATGTGCTATATTTTGTTGCTTATTTTCAGGAATTTGCTATATCTTGGTACTCTGGCAAGCTAGAATGATTCTGTCTCCGACAATGTTGTTCAGTGAATCAAGACTTTTTGAATTATGACTAGCAGTTCAAAATTATCTCGCTACGCTGTGCTAGTGTGTCAAAATATCTCCTGAAGGTGCCATACCTGGAGATCCTGACCGTTTGGAAAGTTGTTGTCTGCGGATAAGATTTTCAGTGGATCAAGACCTTTTCACTGATGAACAGCAGTTCACAATCTTTCTGCTACGCGGCGCTGGTGTCTAGTTGACCATTAAAAAGGTTTCTGTCTTCGATAAATTTGTTCACTAGGTCAAGACCATTTCATTGGTGGCAATCAGTTCCGAGTCTGTCCACCACGCAGCGCTAGTGTGCCTGTGCATTTTTTGAATATGCTGGATCCGTCTCAAGTACAAGGCTTCAGCAAGGATGTTCAGTAGGTCAAGACCTTTAGACCTTTTGATCTGTCAGCATCAGTTCAGGATATTTTCACAACGTGGCGCTAGTTTACAAGAGGTTTTCCTGACTTGAATGGTATTCTGTCCATTCTCGAATGATTTTGTCATCAAAAATTTTGTTCAGGGAATCAAAACCTTTCGATTGAAGACCAACGGGTAGAATTTTCTCGCTACGTGGCGCTAGTGTTGATAAATTCAATGGACTCAAATTGGAGTCACATGTTCATCTATTTTGGGTTCTGGCACGGATGGTGATGGTATACCGCTCAAAATTTTAACAACATTTGTGCAAGAGAGTTAGACATCCTACCCAACTTTGGGTTCTTTTTTAAGAAGCAAAACCTAATTTAGGGTCCTTTAGACTTTAACTTTGGGTTATTTTTATAAATCGTACAAATAACATTTACTTAAGTTGCTTTTGTGACTTTGCCAGGTTACTAGGTTTTTCTTACGTATAAAATCAATTTCGTTTTTACGCGATTTTGATTTAGGCATACATGCTGGATGAAATTACAATATTTTAAATACCAGCTTCTTTTTCTTTGGTTTTTTGAAACATGTTGCACTAAATTTTGTTAAAAATCGAGATAACACGTTCAAAATTAGAGGCCAAAAAAACACGTACCTTTCTCTATCTCTATTTATCTATAAAAATGAACTTCTGTCAGTCTGACTGTCTGTCAGAACCTTATAGAATCGGAAAGTACTGAACCGATTGACGCGAAATTTTGTATGGAGGAGTTTTTGGGACCGGGAAGGTTCTTATGATTGTTAGAGAATCCTCCCTTTTCTGGGAGACGCCTCCATACAAATGAAACACAAATTTCAGCATAACTCGAGAATTAATCAAGCAAAGGAAACCAAATTTAGTATGTGGGAGTTTTTCAAGGCAAAAAATGTTGGTGGATTGAGGACCTTCCTTCTTCTGGAAGGGGAGGCTCTCAAACAAATGAAACAGAAGTTCCTGCATAACTCAAAAGCTAATCAAGCAGATGAAACCAAATTTGGCATATGGGGTTTTTGGAGGCAAGTAATGTTTCTATTGTGGTTCGAGACCCCTCCCATTTCTGGAAGGGGGGGCTCTCATACAAATGAAACTGAAATTTCTGCATAACTCGAGAATTAATACAGTAAATCAAACCAAATTTGGCATGTGAGGATTTTGAAGGAGTGTATCGAAAAGTAGTTATAAACATTCGATGCGTTATTACGCATAAACTACTGTATATATTTTTAGCGTATAAGCGCCATTTGCTTTGTTTACATGTCAAAAATGATTATTCGGTTCATTCATTTCCGTTGATAAAGTTGTATTCAAAATGTCGCGAATTGAATTTGAGACTAAAAAGAAAATTCTGCACACTTGGTGCACCGAAAAGGGTGTTACTTACAACCAGATTGCGAAAAGAGTAAATGTTCACCCGGCAAGTGTAAAACGCATCATCGAAAAGTTTGGTAAAGTGCTCCCTCAAGGATTTACCAAGAAGTGGCCGGAAACCCGGCTCCAGCAACCCCGATTTGGACCAAAAGTTGTGGATTATATTCAACGGAACAAATCTGCCTCTACTCGCGATCTAGCCAAGAAGTTCAGGACCAGCATCGGAATGATTCAACGAATCAAGCGCAGGAATGACTTGAAGACGTACAAAAAGCAGAAAGTGCCCAAACAAACTCCGGAACAAAGTCTCGTGCCAAAACCAGGGCTCGAAAGCTGTACAGCTGCATTTTGGACAATGTCGACCAGTGCATTTTGATGGATGACGAAACATACGTTAAAGAAGATTCAAGAACGCTACCGGGGCCGCAGTTTTATACTAAATCTGTTGGGGAACGTGTGCCAACCGCAGAATACGACTGTTGCGATGGAGAAATTCGGTCAGAAGGTGCTCATTTGGCAAGCTATTTGCACATGTGGCTTGCGTTCTTCAATTTTCTATACAAAAGGAACTATAAATGCTGAGATTTATCAAAAGGAATGTTTGAAGAACAGGTTGCTACCATTGTATAGAAAGCACCAGTCCCCTCCTCTCTTCTGGCCAGATTTGGCATCGGCACATTACGCCAAATCCACTCTACAGTGGCTGACGGAGAATAACATCAAGTTCGTGAAAAAGACATCAACCCACCAAACTGTCCCCAGTTGCGACCGATCGAACGCTATTGGGCAATAGTCAAGCGTATATTTAAGAAGGATGGTACAGTGTCCCAAAAACATGACCGATTTTAAGAAAAATTGGGCAGCGGCATCAGGAAGTGCACAAAGGTCACTGTGCAGAATTTGATGGCAGGTGTCAAATCAAAGGTACGGGCATTCTACAGAAATGAACATGATGACTAGTTTTTCCGTTTGGATCTTTTGTAAACATGTTAAGCTATAATAAACTGAAATAGTATGTTAATTTTAACCATGTTTTCATGCCTATTTTATTATTTGGAAGTTTATAACTACTTTTCGATACACTCCTTAGAGGTAAGAAATGCTTCTTCTGTGGTTCGAAACCCCTCCACTCTCTCAGAAAGTGAGGGGCGTGGGGTTGTAGGCTCCCATACACGTGAAACAAAAATTTCTGAATAACTCGAGAACTAATCAAGTATATGGAACCAAATTTGGCAGGTGAAGGTTGTTGAAGGAGAGAAATAATTCTGTTGGTTTGAGACCCCTTCACCTTCTGGAAGGGGGGTCTTCCATACAAATTAAACAATTTTTTTTGCATAACTAGAGAACCAATGAAGCAAATGAAACAAACTTTGGCATGTGGAGGTTTTTGGAGGCAAGAAATGTTTCTATGGAAATTCAAGACCCCTTCCCCTATTGATAGGGAGGGAGGGGGGTTAAAACAAATGAAACACACATTTCTGCATAACTAAACCGCATTTGGCATACGGGGGTTTTTGGGAGCAGGATTTCTATATAAATAGATATGAATTTCTGTCTGTCTGACTCTTACAGACTCGGAAGGTTCTGAAGCGATCGGCGTGAAAATTGTACGCAGGGGTTTTTGGGGAAGGCTCTTTGATTTTTTTGAGATCTCTTCTCTCTCTCTCTCTCTCTCTCTCTCTCTGGGAGAGAGGGCTCTTATACAAATGAAACACAAATTTCTGCATAACTCGAGAACAAATCAATCAAATGGAACCAAATTTTACATATGGTGGGGTTTCAAGGTAATGATTGTATGGTGGGTTGATCGATAGATGCTCCTGCATTAGGATGGTAAGGGAAAACCTACATGTGTTACAGTACAAAAGCGCGAGTGCTGAAAGTTCGTTTCTGAAAAAATACAGGCACATTGTTCCCTGAAACTAATTCTTTTCAGTGACTTTGACGACTACCATACAGTCAGTAAATCCATTTCTACTCCTTTTGAACCCGAAACAAATGCTGAGTCGAATTGCAATTCAACCGAACAGCCTCTTGCGGTCTTGGATTCACTTCACCATCGCAGACGTTTTCCATCCGACGACATCCAACCAGCGAGGTGGATGTGACTATCCATATAACGAATAGAACGGTACGTTGATTCCAGAACGGGACTAAAAATAGCATTGTGTGCCTCCAGCGATATCCCATTTCCGGTCCCGCTCCTTTTGTTATTTCTTTTCCATCATCATGCTTATCGTCATCATAACAGTCATTTGGTTTAGAACCAAAAGACGACGACGACGACGTCAGTTGTTGAAAACTCCGGATAATTCATGACAGAGGAATGAAGCCTGAACCCTCCCGACCCCTCCCTCATTCCAATAGTTTATCGATTTGGAAACGCTGACACAATAAATATCTACATTCATCGAGATCCACTCTCATCGTTTTGTTGATTATGCAGGCAGCTTCCATTCGTTTGATGCACGAATTGTGTGCTTCGGGTATCAGATTCTTGATTTCAACTGAAGCCGGAGTGAATGAAGTTTTAATGACGTCCGTATTCTAAGGATGGGTGGAATGGGGAAAGTTTTTCGCGTTTTATGACGTCATAAATGAAGCAAAATCTAAATCAATATCTGTGAACTCTGGCAGCAAATATAGCGAGATAGGTATTTACGTTTGTTGATGAGTGATGCGAAGTAAGAAATTTGATCGATGCATTGGGAAGCAATGACGCAATATTCCTTATCAACTATAGAATCTGCCTTCTGTATTATTCCTAGGATATTCAGTTTCGATGGGAATAAAGTAAACTAACTGTTTGTTATAAATTGTTTTCTGCTGCGTTCCTCACGATTTATGAATTATTTCGTAAACTACAGAATTGAGAAGACAATCATCGCCGTTTGGTCAGATCGCTTAGTGCTCGATTGTGATGTCCTGGATAGAGAAATAAGCCATCTTCGGCATTTGTTTCTTCGCAAATGGTAATGATTCATTCTGATTGCATTTTCAATCAGTTTCCCGTTGATCGCTTTCCGGCAGAGCTGCAGATGGTCAAAATCTTAAAAATGATCATCAAAAAATCGCTTCAAGTCGAATATTTTTAAAACTCTACTAGCTGTTTTTGCAAAATTGGTTTATTCAACCTCCTCTCCTAGGCTACATGCCTAAATTTTGAACTTACGGCTACTCATGAAATCCTGTGCAACACTTGCGCCATCTTTCTTACACACTTTCATTCACTTTTTCTTCAAATCCTTGTCGTTTTAGAAGACCTTCCCTGTTTTCCGGAGCTTGCCCTTCATAATCACCCACAATTTTTCTATTGGGCGAAGTTCCGGTGGTTTGGCGGATTTGCCTTCTTCGGCACAAAAATAACATTGTTGGTTTCGTACCCCTACATCATCGGTATCGCGAAATGGCACGATACCAGATCCGGCCGAAACAGAGTATCACCTTCGTGGGACCGGAGGAAGGGCAGCAGGCGCTTCTGGAGGCATTCTTCTTTACTGAATTTACCGCACCCACAGATCGCCAGCCACACCAAGTACTTCTTGGCAAATTTGTCGACGTTTTTCTTCCGGAACTACTCGGAACATCCAGGCGAGACTTGCCGACGAAAAACACCAGGTCGGTGATCTGCTTGGCATTCGCTTTAATGTACGTTACGATGCATTTCGGCTGCACCAACCACTCGCGTACAGCTTCCTGGCGTGGAATTTATCCACCGTATTCTGCTTATCGGTTCAGCTTGGCGCATTGTCTGCAGGACGAACCAGACGGAGGAATTCGCCTTCTTGGCTCCGTCCCGAATCTAATGGTTTGGATTGCGCTTGACGTAATCCCTTACCTCTCTTGCGTTCACGAAGTCGGTCGTCCTCGCTTTTCTTCCGCTGCCAACTCGCCGATGGATCTTCTGGGTCTCCTTGAACGATTTTACCACACGGGACACGGTCGAAATGTCGATTTCCAACTGTTCGTGATCCACCTGTGGGACTGGCATGGATTTTCCACGACCGCGCCCATACTTTTTTGTCGAAGCACTTGTTGCTTCGAAGTCATCTCGTTAACCACTTGACAGATTGTGACATGTAAGTCATACTCTAAATAAGTTTTACGAAACTGAATGAGGCTTAGGAAATTTCCTTCAATTTTCTTGAAATGTTCCCAGTTCACTCGGGCAAGACTTGCCTTTTCTAAAACCTTAAGGTTATTAAGTTCACTTGGCTGTGATATTCCGTTTCGGGAATCGTCAGGACGGGATTTCATTTTCATTTTTAATTACTTGGGAAGGGCTAATTTCAAATAAACCATTGCAACCAATGCATTGATCTCTTTCGGGGCTTAAATACTGGGTAGACCTTTTAAGACAACTGTTCGGGAGTAACAACTCCCTGCCCTCGCTACGCCACTGCCGAATGATTGGATTAACTCTGCAACGATCGTACTACCGAATCTAGACTCTATTCTCTCTAACACTTCGACCGATACTGACAGCGATCATGGGCGATCGTTATCGGTGAAGGCATAGCAGGGATCATTTGGTTGCTCCTGTTGCTGGATAGTGGACGATCTGGCGTGCAGTAGTCGTGTCGGCTCTGACTCTCAGAAGGAATGGATGGGATCAGAGCCATAATTTTTTTTTGAGTGTTTCTAGCTGCAGCTACGTGACAGCTTGGTTGTCAAGACGAGAGGGTCATGGAGTATAAGGTTTATCTTTTCTGTAAAGACTATATTCGATGAAATTTGGACACACGCAGTTGTTCGTAACTTTTTAGCGTGTGGATAAAAATTATTGAAATTTTACCTGAATGTATTTCATTGTGTTGTGTCAATCGTGTAATGAGTTTCGTGAAAATCGGTCGAGTGATTTCAGTGATGGCTTCGAATGAAGGAATAGTGCGCCAACAAATTTTGGGCACTCACTTCGAAAAACCAAACGCTTCTCATCGATGGATCGGAAAACAGCTCGGAATCGCACATTCAACCGTATCTCATGTGATCAAAACGTTCAAGGACCGTAAGACAACCAAGCGGAAAAATGGTAGTGGCAAAAAACATGGCACATCAAATCCGGAGAAGGCCAGGATGGTATTGAACCAATTTAAGCGTTATCCCAACATTTCGATCAGGGATGTTGCGAAAAAGGCGAAAGTTTCAGTTTGTTTTGTGCAGAAAACAATGAAACGTTCTGGATTACATGTGTACAAGGTCCAGAAGGCACCGAACCGGAGCGATAAACAGAACTCGGTGGCCAAAACTCGTGCAAGAAAACTGTACAGGGAGTGGCTCACAAAACCGTTCTGCATTGTGATGGACGATGAGACCTACATTAAAGCCGACACCAAACAAATGCCAGGACAGGAACACTACGTCGCCACCTCTAAGTTGGCCGTTCCGGAGAGTGTACGGAAGAAGAAACTGTCGAAATTCGCCAAAAAATTCCTTGTCTGGCAAGCGATCTGCGGATGTGGCAAAATGAGTCAGCCCTTCATCACCTCTGGGACCGTCAACGGACAAATCTACAAGGACGAATGCCTCCAAAAACGACTTCTGCCCTTCTTGAGATCTCACGATGGCCCGACACTGTTTGGCCGGATTTGGCATCTTGCCACTATGCCCGGCCCGTCTTAGACTGGTACAAAGATAATAATGTAGTTTTTGTACCAAAAGACGTCAACCCTCCAAACACTCCGGAACTTCGCCCAATTGAAAAATTTTGGGCAATCATGAAGAGCAAAGCTCGTTAAAACTCAAAACTGATAGAAAATGAACTTGAACTAAAGAAAGTGTGGTTAAAAGTAAGTAAGCAAGTCAGTCCTATCATTGCCCAAAATTTGATGAAAGGGTCAAGGCAAAGGTGCGGGCATTTGGGTTGGGAGAAGAGGTTCAATAAACCAATGATGACAAAACTTAACCATTTAGTAGTACTTTATTTCCAGAAAGTTTGAAAAGAATCGGGCTCAAGAAAAACTTTGGTGACCTATTTTGTTTGTCCAAATTTCATCGAATACAGTCTTTAGCCTTAAGGTTTTTAAGTTCACTTAACTTGAAGCGAACTAGATCAAATACATTTGATATTCCGTTGCGGTTCCGTTGCATTTTCATTCTAAATACTTGGCCAATTCCAAGTAAATCACCATTCATCCCTTCCAGGAATTCATCTTTGGGCAGGCCTTTTAAGACAACCTTGAACAGATGTTGAGCTTGGGTGTCACATGTGAAGAAATGATGGTTCTTCTCAGTAAGATACTCAAGAAGACGTTTCAATTAAGACCTTTAAGAACCTTTTTAAGACAAGCCTTAACGTTTATGAATTTTTCAAAATCATGTGACCCAAATCAACAATGTCATCTATTGGAATCGATGCGTAGAAATATTTCTGATTGATTGGTGCAACGTGAATCGATTCCAAGGAAACTTTCTGTATTTGTTTATGATACAGCACGGTAACAGTTGACACAGGTGTGCTCATTTCTGCATGTGTCAAGTTCGAGCCCTATTCTGAAGAAAATATAACGGATATTTTTTCCTCACCTTGTATCACTCAATAGGTATCGGAATACCTCGCTGTTTATGTTTCGCATCAAAGACGAGTCTGTTATCAATCATCTATCGATGACGACATCGCCCTACAACGACTTTGATGAATGGAACTGCTTTCAAAAGTGCGCTGAAATTTGTTATCTCTTCGCGAATCTACAATCGTTTGGTAAATTTATCAAAATCCGAACAAAGAACGAGAAGCTCGTCTGTGACCTTTTGAGCATCGCGTGCACCGAAGCAAATTAATATTCGTTAGCTCTTCAATGTCAAGATTCATCACGGCAAATGCAAATTTACTCCCACGCGTTCACCGCATGCCACACATAACGGGACGTAGTATCTCGATGCCACCACACCGACGACGACGACGACAGTAGTTAAATTCAATTTAAAATTCTACTGCACGTCATCGGTCGATTCGACCTATCGATCTATGCGCAAACATAGATATACTTATACTACAAAAACAACAAAAACACATCCATCTGTCACGGTATCTGTCCCCTGCTGAGCTGAGCTTCTCTGCGCTGCGATTGACGTTGGTGTGAACGGCGACCACGACGACGCGAGATAACATTCAATACAGCACACAAACATACACTCAGTAGGCTTAGGAATAGCAAACACGTCTCTCCGGTTCTCTCCAGCAACGACGACGACGGACGACGGTGACGGTCGCCCCACATCAGTCGCAATTAAGTCATCAGTGGAATTAGTAGTTCCTTGTTTTTCGCTTCTCTCAGTGTCGGTTGCTATATTTACAGTAGCGAAAATTATTCGCAGTTCTCGGTCGCCGAAATGTCTCGCGAGTTGGAATTCGAAGAGTTGCTCTTCTACGTGGTGGAGCTCAAGGACAAACTGAACCACAAACTGGACGCCCAGACGGTCAAGATAAATCACCAAGGCACGATCATAAATCAGCAGGGCCAAATCGTCGACGAGCTTTGCTGGCAGTTGCGGGAGCTTAGCGAGAAGGTTCGCGACCTTCGTGCCGAAAACCGTCGCCTCCGGGAACGGGTGGACCAGTTCTGTCCGAACTGTGCCGGGTGCCAGTGCGGAATCACCACCTACGAGAACCACATCGTCGACAAGTACAACGAGCTGCTAGGGCTGGACAATGGCAGTAAAAAGACGACATCGCCATCGATTTCCCCGCCTGCTTTGATGCCGAGCAGCGATGAAAGCGACAAAAGTGTGAAATCGACGGCAGAAGGTCAGCAGGAAAATAGGCAAACATACCCGAAAATCGCTGAGTACACGCAGGTGGTGAAGAGCAAACATGCCACAACCGGAAACACCAAAGAAGTGGCTTTTCGGGGGACGTCGGACAAGAAGGAACCGGCGGTCACGACTTCACTGATTTCGACAGATAGCAAAACAATCTGGTACATTGACGACGAAAGCATCTACGAGCCGATTGAGCTGTCCGCTAAGCCCACGACCCGCGCCCAGTTGGAGAAGATTAACGCCGAGGTTACGAGTGCCCCGAAACCCGCTCCCCGGCGGTTGTACTCGGCCCAGGCGGTGGACAATTTGGCGCAATATTTCCACGATGGAACCAGTCTGTGTGAAATTGAGGAATTCGACGACGAAGACGACGAGGACGGCCTCGGAAGCGATGTTATGCTGCGACCCACTCAAGTGAAGCAGTTCGGTCCGGCGTCGCAGAGGGGCAGCAGCGTGGTGGCTTGCAGCCGGATTGCGGTAAGTTCGGTTCGATTCGATCGGCGATGAGTCATGGGCTTTCATAAGTCAGCAATGAGAATTGCGTGAGTCGGTTGGGTTCGGCTGGCTTTGCGAATTGGGGGGAGATAAGGAGATAAAGAGCGATGACTAAAGTGAGTTCGTGTGTGTGTCTGTGTAGTGAGTTGACGATGGATTCAAGGAATGTGGGGAAATCAATGAAGACGTTTGGTTTGTTGTTTATACAGTGGTTTACAAACATGGGATGTTGTTTACAAAACATGCTGTACGAAGGCAGTCTCTCAATATATTAGCACTTGTTCAGTGAGTTGTACATATTCTTATTATTTGGATTTTGGGACGTTTTATTAGCTTTAAATTTAGACTTCTAAACTTAGGAATAATAATTAAGAGCTGTGTGAATCGCTAAAAGCGCTGGACGTTTTATGTATGAGGAGTTTGCTGATAAGCAATCAAACTTCTTGATTAAAGTCTACTGAACTCATCAAACTTTTCGATTCTTCGGAGAATTGTTTTCTTGTTATACGAACTTGTTTATTGTTTGTGCCCCTCGGGATATTTTCCCTTTGCCAGAGGACACTTTGCGATTGAACGACAAGTTGATTAATTCCACAACTTTTATGGCAACACTGCTTTCATGTCGGAAAAAGACATTTTAACAAACCAAATTGCATTTAATTCATTAAGACATTAAAACCCTCACAACAATACTTCGACCGGCTGCCACGCCGCCTTGCGGCAGTTAGCCGAAACCTTGGCTATAAGTGAAAAAAAGGACCTTGTATATGGCGTCAGTTCCTTGGTCGCCTTTTTTGATCAAATCATCGATTTGGCCACAAAATTATTTGAATATAGGGGTCAATTATAGAAGGCGAGTCGAGCAAAATTGCACTCTACAGAAGCCGACTGAATCTGATCAAGTCAGGCAATAATTCAGGACTTCCATAACCTTAGTTCTCATTTTTGACATTCGAAGGATAAATGTTTACAATTTCACTCTTGTTTTGAGATTTACAATAACGCTTTTGTTAAAGGGTGTTCCGATCAAAATTTGGTTGAACAGTAATGTGTGTCAGTCGATCAAAGTTCCTATTAATAAGTCAAATTCTTTTTCTTTTTCAAGTTCAGTTAATACAGAATGCGAATCGCCGGGTCTTCCGTTTAACACCTGCCATAAGATTTTGTACAGTCTCCTTGGCCACTTTATTCGCCACAGAACGCCAGTTTGCCTTGAACTGTTTCTCGCCCACAACAGCTGTTTGAGTCTTCTTAAGGTTCCGCTTGACGATGGCCCAATATTGTTCGATTGGGTTAAGCTCTGGCGTGTTGGGAGGGTTCTTGTTCTTGGGCATAGCTTGAACGTTATTGACAGCATGCCACTCCATGGCCATTTTTCCGTAATGGCAAGATGCCAAATCCGGCCAAACTAGAACGGAACAATAGTGTCCCTTCAGAAAAGGCAGTAGACGTTTTTGCAGGCACTCGCTCACATAAATTTCCTGGTTGACGGTTCCGGTCGCAACGGAAACGATGTTCTTCAAGCCACAGGTACAGATGGCCTGCCACACCAGATGTTTCTTCGCTAACTGTTTTTTTTTGTAAGGTTTACTGGCGGGACTCTGAATAGAGTAAAGGGTGATACGGTCAAAATTTGGTCAAGGGAAAACGCGTGTAAATCGGTGAAATCGTTTATTTAAAAAATCAAATTAAATTTCTTTTTCAAGTTCAATTAGTATAAAATTCAGGAAAAATATTCAGTTAGGCTTCCGCTTTTCCAAATCCGAATTGCCGGGCCTTACGCTTGACCCCTGCCATCAGATTTTGTACAGCCACCTTGTCCACCTTCTTCGCCGCAGAAAGCCAGTTTGCCTTGAACTGCTGCTCGTCCTTAGCAGTTTTTTTGGTCTTCTTTAGGTTCCGCTTGACAATAGCCCAGTATTTCTCAATTGGGCGGAGCTCTGGCGTGTTGGGAGGGTTCTTGTCCTTGAGAACCACCTGCACGTTGTTGGCGGCGTACCACTCCATGGCCTTTTTACCGTAATGGCAAGATGCCAAATCCGGCCAAAATAGTACGGAACAACCGTGTTTCTTCAGGAAAGGCAGCAGACGTTTATTCAAATACTCTTTCACGTAAATTTCTTGGTTGACAGTCCCGGAAGCTATGAAAATGCTGCTTTTCAAGCCACAGGTACAGATGGCTTGCCAAACCAGATATTTCTTTGCAAACTATGACAGTTTCGTGTGCTTGAAAATATCTGCTACCGTTCCCCTTCCTTTTGCCGTATAAAACTCCTGTCCCGGAAGCTGCTTGTAGTCGGCTTTGACGTAGGTTTCGTCGTCCATTACCACGCAGTCAAACTTCGTCAGCATCGTCGTGTACAGCCTCCGGGATCGCGCTTTGGCCGTCGTATTTTGTTTATCATCGCGATTTGGAGTCACTACTTTCTTGTAAGTCGATAGTCCGGCTCGTTTTTTGGCTCGATGCACGGTTGTAGACGATACACCCAGCTTATTAGCGGCATCTCGGAGAGATAGGTTAGGGTTTCGCTTGAAACTACCGGCAACTCTCTTTGTCGTCTCAGCGGCTTCCGGTTTTCGATTTCCTCCCGATCCAGACTTCCTGGCTGTCGACAAACGTTCCCCAAACACTTTAATTACATTTGTAACGGTTGATTTGGCAACTTTTAGCGATTTTGCCAACTTTGCGTGCGAGTAGCTCGGATTTTCGCGTTGCGCGAGCAAAATTTTGATACGCTGCTCTTCTTGCTTGGACGGCATTTTGACAACTGAAGAGTGAATTCCAAAATCAAAATAGGAGCAACATTTTACACACACACACCTTCAAAATGAGGGGTGTTCAGGTTTTATAAATGCAAAATTGAAAGAAATACGTCAAGTTGATATTGACCAAATTTTGACCGTATCGCCCTTTATAAACCTCTACGCCAGGTCTTTGGTGATATCGTTGCGTAGATCCTTTCGAATCATTTTGCCAGCCGTACACGGAACATGTCGTCCAAGAAGACGCTGTTACAAACGACTCGGAAGGAGACACGTTTGAGAATTTTGTTTTGTTATGTTGTTCTTTGTTATTTTTTTTCCATAGTCTATTTGTGATTTCGTTAGTCAGTATCACGTTTTCAGCTTGAATGATTTGTTTCGAAGTTCCTTCTGTCTCTTGTAGTCTAGTCCGTTGGATTGTTATTTGTTTGGTAAGTTTTCAGAAGCAGTTTTCTCGAACCAAAAATAAGAAGTTATTGTTCCTTGTGTGTTAGACTGACATAACTTAACTCCCTTTGAAGCATTTCACCAGCCGTGCAAGGATCATGTCGTCCATAGAGACGCTATTGACACTGCCTCAAAAGGTGTTACATTTCCCAGGTTTGCTTCCCCTTTCTTTGCATTATGTTCATGTCCATTGTTTTGTTTCATTTGGTCATTGGCGTTATTTCGTCTTACCTCTTCTGATTCATTTATTTTTGTTCGCCTTATTCTTTTCATGTGTGCTACATTATTGAATTTTGTTTTTACTATTCTTTCATTGTGTCTGTTATATTTGTCTGAAACCAATTTCCTAGTCTTGGCGGTCTTGACCGATCTCTTTATATTATTCCGCCATGGTCTTTTAATGTCATATAAGTTGACCCATCGCATAAGATAGTGAGTGGTGAGTTTCAATTATTTGTATTTTTTTTTTATAAAACCCCAGCCTTTAACTCCTTGTCAGCATCTGTCCTAAGTTACATTTTTCAATGACCTTTGTTCAGTTCAGAAGGTCTGATCCCTAGCTAAATAATATGTTGTTAGAGTCAGTGCCTTGATCACGGCTGTCGTATAGAGCGTACATTTAAATTATAATATATATTTGCATTATCTGCACCAGACACATCAGAACATATTACTAGTTGCTCACAATCATGATCAAAACACTCACCCTTTTCGATAATGATGGGAACAATAAGATTATTAAGAATACCAAGTGTGTAGGTATATTTGCTGTTTATTCAATGACAATTAGAGAGTAAACAGCAATGAAAGAGTTGTCAAGCAAATAAAAAGTGCACTTTTTGTCGTTTCCCTAAATTATTTGAAGGAATTTGTAGATTGTTCCCAGCTTCGTATAAGAGTGAATTGCGGCTAAGCCCGCCAGTAAGACACCTCTTTTAGTGCCTTCAAATTAATGTACTACGACGTGGCAATTTAAAGAAAGTAGAGTGTGATACTATCACTGCTGATCATGTTCTTAGTATCCCATGCTGGCCTTTTGCATGGGATTAGCCCTCTCACCTACGACAAGGTGACAACCATGATCTTCGAGAGGGTGATATTTCTTCGCTAACTTTGACAGTTTAATGTGCTTGAAAATATCTACCACCTTTCCCCGTCCGGTTGCCGTATAAAATTCCTGTCCAGAAAGCTGTTTAACGTCTGCCTTGACGTAGCATCGCCGTGTACAACTGTCGCAATCGTGCTTTGGCCGACTTGTTTCGTTTATCGTCGTGATTTGGAGTCACCACTTTCTTGTAAGTCGACAGTCCAGCTAATTTTTTAGCTCTATCCACGGTTGAAGGCGCCACTCCCAGCTTCTTTGCAACATCTCAGACGGAGAGGTTGGGCTTCCGCTCGATTTTCCCCCCGATCCAGCTGTCGAAAAACGTTCACCGAACACTTTTAATGTGTTGGTAACAGTTGCTTCAGCCACATCCAACTATTTCGCCCAATTGGCGTCAGAGAAGTTTGGATTTTCGCCACGCACGTGCAAAATTTTGATGCGTTGCTTCTCTTCCTCCGACGACATTTTGATAACTAAAGTGCTAATTTCACAATCAAAATAGAGGCATGATGCTGCACGCACACATCTTCAAAATTAGAGGTGTGCAAAATTTTTCAATGCACGATGAAAAGAAATGCGTCAAGTTTAAGTCGACCAAATTTTGATCGAAGCACCCTTTATATCTTAATATGACGGGGGCAATGAATATTATCACGGTCATATGAATGAAGTTTGTATAGGCTGCTTCTACAGTTCATCAATGATTATCTCTTGAATTTTCGGGAATTTTTCTCCTGATTTGCGAAACTCCCAGATGAACTTCTGGAAAGTTGCCTCCTGAACTTATGGTAGTTTCTTCATAAACTTGTGAGAAGTTGCTCCTAAATTTCTTGGAAGTTCATTCCTAAATTCAGGAAAGTTTCTTCCAGACATTCTTAGAAGTTTGAGAAGGGATAATTCCTATCCTGAACATCGAGGAAAATCTTTTCAAAACTCCTGAGCTAAATTAACTAGGTTAGTTTCATCCTAAGCTTCAATGAAACTGACTCCTGAGATTCTGGTATGCATGACCTTGATGAATTTTATTGATATTTGATCTTGAATTTCTGAAATATTCTTGCTTGAGCTACTTAGAAGTGCCCCCTTTACTTAAGAAAAGTCCCTTCCTGACCTTCAGATAAGTGTTTTTTTTTATTTGAGGAATTATTGGAAAGTCTCCTTTAGTACTTTGAAGAATCCCTCCACAACATTCCTTCTTGAATCAGTAGGGAAATCGGTAAATTTTCTAGCGAGTTTCCATGATTTTCAACAAGCTTACAGAAGTTCTTGGTAGCTTTATCAACATATTGAAATTTTGCAGAAAATTTAAGATACTAACAAAATTTATGAAAAGTTCTTTCAAATCCTTCTCATAAGTCCAGAGCAGTGTTTGTATGTATGCGAGATACTAAAGAATATTGTGCTGAACTGTCTACATTTTCGTAGAACTTGCTAAGTGGATCTGTCGGAAAGTTTATATTACTTTTGACATGCTCATATAAGTTTGCATTATTTGAAAAACATGCACACAACTTCCGAAAAGATCGCAGTAATTTTTTGAAAATTCCACCGAAAATTGTATTTTGTCCTCGTGCGATTTGCATTTTTATGTTTACAAATTGGCATCAAAAATTTCAATTTTTATATCGTTTGAGAACCACCTAAATAACTACCTCAGCTAAAAAGTAAAAGCTCCAGAAATTGCATTGACTTAAACAAACTACTTTGCAAAATAAAATGTGTCGATCCGACTTCACCAGAAAAAATTATGACCTTTGAAAGGCACCATATTTTAGCAAAAAGGAACAACAAAGTACAGTAAATACCCCAACATGCGCGGATTCCCTTGATGGTAATCTCAAATGTTATGTGGGCATTGACCTTTGTTGTTTCATCAGATAATATCTCGTGATTCTTCGCATAAAGGAAGCTGCTTCCTTCAGCAAAGTTGTTCAGTAAATCAAAGCCTTCAGAATAATAAACTTGAAACCTCAGAATTATCACACTAAACGGCGCTAGTGTGCATGTAAAATTACTGCTTATCCTGAATTTCTAGATCCTTGACATATAGCTAGTTGTCGTCTTCGACAAAGATGTTTGGTTGATTGAAGCCTTTCGGAAGGTGTTAACTTTACTTCAGTATTCGTCCGCTACGTGGCGCTACTGTAGATGTGAACTTTGTACATTACCTGTATTTTGGGATCTGGAAAGTTAATAAATTTACTGTTTTCAAGAAAGTTACTTGTAAAATTATGAGGTTCTAAAAGCTAGACTCAGAGAACTTCAACGGAGTTCGGCTGAGAATTATAGGGAAGTTCTGCAGGTTACTTCAGGGTAGTTCTGCAGAGTACT
The DNA here is from genome assembly GCA_034211315.2 of Aedes japonicus. Taxonomy (NCBI): domain Eukaryota; kingdom Metazoa; phylum Arthropoda; class Insecta; order Diptera; family Culicidae; genus Aedes; species Aedes japonicus. The sequence goes on along the minus strand of JASCZW010008313.1, from coordinate 26,736 downwards.
TCAAAGAAGCAGAGAACTTCAGGGAAGTTCTGAAGAGAACTTCAGGGAAGTTCTGAAGAGAACTTCAAGGAAGTTCTTCAGAGAACCTTAGGGAATTTCTGCAGAGAAATTCAGGAAAGTTCTCCAGAGAACTTCAGCTAAGATGGATCAATTCAGGTTTTTATTTAAACGGGTTTTGCACTGCTGGTAGAAATTCCCACCGGATTTTTTCTTTTAATAAATGTTAAGAATATATTCGTTACATTTAATCAAAACAAATAAAATAATATTTCTGGTGGGAATTTCTACCAGCAGTGCGAAGCCCGGTTAGAAAAAAAACGAATTTCTCCACCTTCCCTGAAATTCTCTGCGAAACTTCCCTGACGTTAATTTTCAGTGAAGTAGGATTGAAACATTTTTTTTGGGCAAAGTTGCTCGCTAAAGATTAAGGAATATATAAAAAATGATTCTGGAGCATTTACTACATACCTTAAGTTGAAGCAGCTATTTAAGTGGTACTCAAAAAACATCAAAATTTCAATTTCTGATTCCAGCTTGTGAAGAAAAATGCAAACCGCCGTGTAGGTTAAAATACGACCCAAGGTAAAGAAAATACCGACATGGAGCTTTGGTTCTTAAGACTTTTTTCGGATTTTGTCGATCAGTCTTTTGCAAGGATATGAATATCCAGAAAAACTGACGCGGTTGCGTCAAGGCAACAATGGATCTAGTGATGTACGTGAGTTTAGGGACAATCTCGATTCAATTCAGTGGAAATTAAATTTTCATCTTTTCGACTGTACAACCTAGTGTTATTTCGGAGGTGGTGTTTGGTGAGATCTATCTGATTATAAATATATTACACTTTTTTTCAAATAGTATTTAAACGTGTCTGGGAAATTCAAAAATTCCAAAACTAGAATTTTCTTTTTGGGCTCTTGATTATCGAGATTACAATTCTCTGAATACTTTGGTAACTTGTCCGACGGTGAGATTCGTACTCGTGATTTGGCGTGAGAGATATGGATGGTAATCACTACGCCGGAGTCACCCCCCAGATTCCCGGAACCCTCGCCATCGTGGTCTGGTCCACTTTTTTGGGACATCTGATGACAAGGGATTTGAGTTGTTGAGCTGTGGTGGCTTCCCAAGCATCTGGGGTGTTTGGGGGATTGTCTGCCTTACGTACAAAAGGTATGTTATGGGCGTTCAACAAATCCAGAGAGGTCTTTGCGTAATGGCACGAAGCTAGGTCTGCCCAGAACACAATATTTTCATCCATATAGTGCTTTTTCTTACATAAGCTACCATTTTTCGTAAGCAGTTCTTCGTGTAGACTTCCGGATTGACCGCCATACCCCTATTCGTTTGTACGCTAAGGTGAAATATACCAGCGGTATATTTTTGATCTATCGAACGATACCAGTATAAGAGGTTTCGAAAGTATACGCCTTGGGTACTTTCGATTCCGATTCCGGTCTCAGAGTATCCAGAAGTGGCCAAATCTAGTTGTTGGATCATTGTTGGCATGATGTCGATGAAATGTTTGGTGCAAAACCATGAATTTTGAGCCGTCGATCGGTACCAATATTTGAGGTTCTTGAGGTATCCGTTTTAAAGGGTGTATTCGATAAAAATGGCACACAGAAAATCTTCTGTAACTTTTGAATCGTATGAGTAAAAAACCTAGAAATTTGAGTAGATCTTATCCATAGTGTATTATTTACATCTGCCAAGTTTCATAGTTATACATTCAGTAGTTCCAGTGATGTCGTCGAAACAAGAAATTGTCCGTGAGAAAATTTTGTGCACTCACAATCAAAATCCAGGGGCGTCCCACCGGTGGATTGCTAAAAGGCTTGGAATTGCAAATACAACGGTGTCTCGTGTAATAAGAACCTTCAAGGAGCGTCTGAGAGTCCAAAGGAAGGAAGGGAGTGGTCGTAAAAGTGGTCCAAGAACCGTCCAAACATGTCAATTCGAGATGTCGCTAAAAAGTCTAAGGTGTCAGTCGGTTTTGTGCAGAAAACCATGAAGCGTGCTAGGTTACATGTTTACACAGTGCAGAAAGCCCCAAACCGGAATGAAAAACAAAACATCACTGCGAAAACCCGCGCCCGGAAACTTTACACGAAGCTACTTATCAAATCCGGTTGCATCGTGATGGATGACGAAACATACGTCAAGGCCGCCTTCCGTCAACTTCCTGGGCACGAATATTTCGTTGCCAAGTCGAAGTTCGATGTTCCGGAGGATGCTCGAAAGAAGAAACTATCGAAATTTGCAAAGAAGTTTCTAATCTGGCAGGCGATTTGCGGATGTGATGAAATAAGTGCTCCCTTCGTCACTTCCGGAATAAAAAACGGTGCGATTTACACGGAAGAGTGCCTTAAGAAGCGTCTCTTGCCATTCATTAAGAAACACAAAGGATCAACTCTGTTTTGGCCTGATCTAGCATCCTGCCACTACGCTCGAAACGTATTGGAGTGGTACAAATGTTGTAAATCAAAACTCATTAGTAGTTCTTCATTCCCTGAAAATTTCAAGAAAATCCGATAATCAGTTTACTTTTGATGAGTATATATGTGTGTGCCATTTTTATCGAATACACCCTTTAGACCCTGTTGACCCTTCCAGAATATTAGAAACGGATCAATTTCCCGTGTTGGTCCATACGTCCATACTTACTTACTTACTTATGCTGGTCCAACGTCCTATTAGGACCGCACATGCGTCACAATATTTCTCCATAAAAATCGGTTGTGGGCTGCTTGTCTCCAGTCCCTCGAATGTCCCTTAATTCCAAGGTCTTGCTCCACTTGGTTTAACCACCTAGCTCGCTGCGCTCTTCTGCGTCCTGTACCGGTCGGATTCGACGCAAACATAATTTTTGAGGGGTTTTTATCAGACATTCTTATAACTTGTCCCACCCATTGTATCCTTCCAGCTTTAGCGACCTTCTGGATACTGTGTTCGCCTCAGAGCAGCGCCAGCTCGTGGTTCACCCTTCTTCTCCATATACCGTTTTCACATAAACCGCCAAAGATCGTCGTTCGAAAACTCCAAGTGGTTCTTCGAGCACTTTTTTTACATGGTACACTTTGTAGAGGATTGAAGTTTACCAGACTTGAAGTTCTTGTGGAGTCCATAGTAGGCACCTTTCACGTTTCAGCTTGGTGTACTGATCAGCTACTACTTGGAACGTTCTGCCGATAATGTCCAATCTCCTCGGGCTCTGCTGTATACATAAGTTGTCTTCATTTGACTAGGTTTCCTAAAAAGTCCCTTTAATATCAAACACGAAATCATTTTTTTAGCCATATTCAGTTTTATTTTTCAACATACTCTCCTTTTAGGTCGATACAGTGAGTCCAGCGATCCTTCGGAAGTCCTTCAAAATAGCCATCGGTTTAAGCTATGAGCTTATCATTTGAGTAAAATCGCTTACCGGTGAGCCATCTCTTCAGATTTGAAAAGAAATAGAAGTCACTGGGGGCCAAGTTTGGCGAATACGGTGGATGGGGAATCAATTGATACCGAATTTCATTCAATTTTGCTGAACTTAAATTGTTAATTGAGGATGAACGAGCAGGCGCATTGTCGTGATGATAGAGCACACTTTTTCTCTGCAAATGCGGCCGTTTTTTCTGGACTTCATCCTTCAAACGATCCAGTAACGCTGCATAGTATGCGCCTGTTATGATTTTACCTTTTTCAAGATAGTCGATGAGTATTACACCTTGCGCATCCCAAAACACTTTCCCGCCGATTGTTGCGTTTTCGGGCGCTTCGGAGCACTTTCGCCAGGTGAAACCCACTGTTTTGCCTGCTGCGATGACTCCGTAATGTATAGTAATTGATCCAAGTTTCATTCATGGTAATTAACCGGCGCACAAACTCCTTGGGATGTGTAAACTTGCTCAAATTCTCCTGAGATATTGTAACGTTCGTCATCCATTGTTAGCAAACGCGGCACCCATCGCGCGTAGAGCTTCTTCATACCCAACACGGAATGCATGATGTTGACAACTCGTTCCATTGAAATGCCAAAAGCCTTAGCTAGCTCTCTTAATTTCCCTTCTGAATCCTCTCATGGATTTTATCGACGTTCTCTGTTGTAGTGACCTCATTTGGGCGTCCAGAACGCGGTGCGTCAACGGTGCTCGTACGGCCACAACGAAAATCTGCAAACCACTTATGAATCGCTTGAATCGACGGAGCAGAGTCTGGAAAGTACTTATCCAGCTTGACTTTGGTTTCGGCAGCCGTTTTCTTGCGAAGAAAAATGTATTTAATCAAAACTCGAAACTCGGATTTTTCCATTTCAAGAAAAATGCTGATCAGTCTCTTCTTTCTGTTGTCACTAATGAATGCGTGATAGCCGTCATTTACGGCGTAAAACTCCTGAAAATGGTTCACATTGGCGATTACCAACGCCCTCTGTAGGAAATTAAAGGGACTTTTCAGGCAGCCTAGTATTCGGCAAACTTTGTTCGATCTTAGCGTCCTTCTGAGTTCAAAGTAGACTCGATTGCCAGCCATAATGCGCCTCTATATATTTCTGCTGATGTCGTTATCGGCGATCACCAATGAGCTCACATACACAAATAAGTCTACCACCTCGATTTCATCACCGTCGATCTGAACTCGTGGTAGGAGGCTAACATTGTCTCCTCGGAAGCTTCTTCCTTTCATGTATTTTGTTTTCAACGCATTAATCATGAACCCAATCTTACTTGCTTCAGCCTCAAGTATTATGTACATCTACGCCATGGTTTCAAACTTACGTGTTACGATATCAAGGTCGTCGGAGAAGCTAATAAGTTGGACGGAGTTCCTGTAGATGGTACCATTTGTGTCTATCCTCGTTCTTCGAATTACACCCTCCAATACAATGTTACTTTTTAGCACCCATACCTTTTTGCTTATGCAATAGGAAGGTTAAGTAAACAACCTAAATTCGAATCTTTTGAAAGACTCAACTTTTCGTAATCCTAGTTGAATTTAGTATTTGATTAGGTCTCTCTGTTTCACGAAGATTCGTTTTAAAAGTTACACATTTACGTTCATTTGCATTTAACCGCATTTCTCTTTCTCTCCTGAGCATGAGCATGAGCATGATTGACCGCCCACGGATGCAATTCCGTTATTGCCAGGTCAGCTGTATTTGCACAAAGAACCAACAGATGATGTTTGGGATTAACATACATCTTCAATGTGCAAAAACTGGTGACCCATTATAAAGCAATACCGGCGCCGGCCGTGTCCGAATGCTGGTCAAATAGGGAATGGGAGGGAACGTGTTGACATGATACTCGCTTTTTAGGAAGCCGAGAAATCCTCTGCACTTCCACGAGAAATCACTGGGATGTTGGATGGTTGGGGAAAGGTTAGCATCAGGGTTCGTTTTGGTTAACGATACGCTAAATACATACTTGCAGCACTTTCCGCCAAAAGCAATGGGTCGCTCCAATGTTACCTGAAAGAGACAAGCATAAAGAAGAACAAAACAAAACAAAATAGACAAAATAAAATAAAACAGGATATTAGATATTGTCTTCAAAATATGGTAGAAATAAATTATTTGTTGCTTTGCAAACCAGCTCTCCTCGATATCCTAGATGTCCAAGTCCTGCTGGACCGCAGCCGCTGCCGTCGGCACTCGTCCACATCAACCCGGCAGTCGCCGACGTGTCGGAAACCTTCCGACACAATAATATCTGTGTCTAATACACTCTTCTTGCACTGATTAATTTACAAACTAATCATGAACACCGAATCTAAATTCACTTTGGCACGGTTGTGGTATTTCCTCTAAAATCTAGTTCTAGGTACTGGCACTTGGTTTCAGGCAACACAATCAACAAGAATAATAAACTTGGTTATGACCTCTAACTTAACACGGTTGCTAAACATAACATACTCCATAGGTGGGAGTGGTTTATTTCAATGAAATACAAGAAACCCACACTATTCATCTTAAATTCATATAACTTAGCTTTTCCAATCCATTAGTAAAGGATCACAGAGGAGGAGATCGTCAAATTCATTATTATTAGTAAACCTACATAATGTTAGCACAAGGAGCTACGTCGATAATTACACGACAGCATACGGGACCCTGCACCATTGGTTTAGAAATCGCTTGTATAGTACCGTGTTGTCACTCTTCTACCAAACCATCTGCTCTACCTCTGGATGCGATTCATTGTCCTAAAACAGCTGTCATGTTAGTCCCACAACACATGTTTTTTACTTCCATCACCGTTCTAACACGCTTCTTTTAAACCACCAGAATTCAAAAAGCCAGTACCCAAGGGTCAGTATTTTTTCTCCAATATATTATTTAGTTAATATCTTATTTAAATTGGTTCCTGCTGAATTTTTTAATGCTTTTTTGTCGACAAAATTTATTTATTGTTGTCCCCTGAATATAAATAAAGTAAAATATCCACAAAACATTTACACCACACCACATAGCCCGGATTAGGCCGGTCGAAACCCAAAAAGACGCGCAGATGCGAAGCTGAAAATTATTAACATTACCCAGAAGAGGAAAAAGCAAAACAAACACATATATCAATTACTTCCTGATGAACCCAAAATATTGAAGCAGAATGCATTGAACGTGAAAAAGTGTGCGTGAACTAAACGTCAAAATGCTTAACAACATGCAAAAATAACAAGAGAAATGGAAGGCGTAGCAAATAGGAGAATGTATGAGAGTAGTTTTAATACTCACTCTTGATGTTCACAATATTGCAGTATGCATTTTTATAAACCCATCCTATGAAAAATAATGACGTTGAAAAAATAAAAATATGAAGCAACCTGGATTCGAACCCTGAACATTGAGGCCATGGCTCCAGTGACCAGCCCACTAGTATTTATCATTACAAAAAGTTTAAAGCCGTACAAGAACAACGTCGTGTGAAATAAAATCCATTCATAAGTCTATGAAATTCCAAAGCATCGTTCATAAGTTGACCTCTGATGAAATTCACAAGATCATTTGGTTGAGTGATAGAATCTCAGGGCAAACCCCTCCTCAGAAACAAATAGTTTCACAATACCTGACGCGCATCATAGCCACAAAAAATATATGAATTAGAATTTCTTCCACAAAACCTGGCAATTCCAGGGATGATCAGGAAATAGGCACCACATAAAGATTGTTCTATCCGTCGTCATAAGAATTGTACAGTATCACATAATGCCTGGTACAGACATACAACGTACAACGTTGTACTCCTTTAGTCTAGTACTTGTTTTTGGTACTGGATTGAAGTATTTAACAGTTCGTACAACGGTCAGCGTTGGTTGTCTGTCATAAGTATAATGCAACGTCATAAGTTTGTTCAATGTAACATAAATTTGGATTTTTCCATCGAATTATTCCTGCTATAAACATATAACCCGACAAAAATGTCTCCATACTTATTCTAACGATAATTAACTTAACAACCATTTATGTATCACATTTTTTGATTCACAAACGCGGTATCATAATGTTTTCCAACTCGAATCTGAAGCATCGGATGACAAAATCAAAGTTTAAAAGTATATCAGCTGAAACCCTCAGAGTCCACTCGCCTTAACCCGTTTCCTTAATAATCACAGGTATGCATGTAGTTATCATGCACCCTCCTTGTCATACCGCATTTCTCTTTCTCTCCTCTTAACTAAGAATAGAGCCGTAGACATAGATCCTAAGCCGCTATTCTTGTGCTCACACACTCCATAGAACCCAACCTAACTTACGATTTCCCACTTCATTCCAGGACCTGGACCTCTCGCAACTTCCGGAAGAGGAGTGCATCTCCGGCGAGAACATCGTGCGCTTCACAGTCAACAGCCGTCCGGCGACCGTCGTTCCCACAACCGGCAACGACAAGGAACCATCTGATAACCGAAGACATGCCATCCGTTCCTACATGTAGTAGTAGTAGTAGTAGTAGTACATCGATCATCAATCGCGTGACGACTTCCCAAAACCAGCAAACATCACACGACCGGATTTGAGTACCTGTCGCAAGTATCCAAACTTGCGCGAAACTGGAACGACACTCGATGTCGATGAGGGAACGACATGCACAAGGTGCACTTTTAAAAGGCTTATTGAGGTCAAATCCTGTCGCTTTTCACTTTCGCATTTTCTGGGCTTCCTTGCCAATGCCAATGCAAGCACCATAATGTGATGGCACATGTCATTCGGAAATGTATGTCAGTGTCAATAACGAACGAGTACCGGATTACATAATGAGCGCTCGGTTCGTTCTAGAATTAAGGATTATTCGCTTGGACGTTTTAGTTTCGTTAGTGGATTAGTAGAATTCAATAACAAGTGATAGTTTTAAACAGAGATGTAGTGTGAAAAAGCACCAAATGTAGAAATCTATTGAGTTATTAACACTGAGAGAGGATCGTTGTCATTTTGAAATATCACACTCCTTCCTTCGTCCTTCTTGGACTCATAAAACGATCGGCGATAAAAGCTGGCTTCAGAGAATAGAATGATTAGTATGCACAACCCCATCCGAGTGAAATCGATCCAGAACCTTGGCAAGTTGCGAAAACTACACACAAACAGACGGCTGCGCGAAGGTCGGTAGTAAATGTAGAACCACCACCTAGCCTGAAGTTTGTTCCAAAGAACGCTCCGGCTCCTCGCTGGGTTTAAATACCTGTTGGGTGGAAATTGATTTTATCACGCCTAAATCAATTGCAATGCACATGGTCTGCTTCGCAGTACGAAAGCAAATTAAATTTGCCCCGTAACTAAACATACCCAATGAAGGTAAGGCGTTAAACAGTCCGTTGAATGGTAGAATGTGTATCGAAGGAGAAATGCTACCGGAGATTGACACCCCGAGCAGTGAATTCACACCAGTAGGTCAAAATTTGAATCGAAAACTAACTTCTTTTTTCGCTGCGATTAAATTGGTTGATAGTTTCTTTAAGCTTCCGGTGCAAATATGTCAGAAATCAGTAGAAAGTGTTGAAAAAACAATTAATCAAGACATGCGAAATGAAGAATATGTTTTGATCATCCCCAGCTGCTTTTCAACATCAACAAAAACAGAGAGAGTTCGCTTGATTCGAAACAAACGGGAGAAACATTTACATTGGAAACGATTCGCAAGTAGAAGAGAGAAATCTGATCCGCTATGCAAACAAACGCAAACCCTCGTCTCCTCTACCACTCTCTCTCTCTTCGCCTGACCCGGCACCAGACTAACCATTCATTCTGCACTCTCACTCTCCCTCATATGTAAACCTCGCTCTTTCTCTTTTTCTCTCCACCTTGAGAAGGAAGATCCATTTCGTTTTGCTTGTAAAAATGCTCAATTCAATCCCCCCAGCAAACATTATCCAATTATAAACTAACCTCTTAATAACCGTACTGCTGCTAGACGACCATATCTATTCTGATGCCGAGCGGCTAAAATCCGCAAAAAGCTCACTTTCCGAAAGACCACTGAGATTTTTCCCGTTCACACTGTTTTTTTCTTCCCAGAGACACTAGTTTGACACTTGGCACCCGATAAAAAACAAAACCACTTTTTTCACCTTCAACTTCCTCGCAGAACACTTTCCCAATCTTCGATTTTGCACTTCCTTCGAAAGGTCCACTTAGCACGCACTTTGTCCGTCCCGTTTGTTCTAATTTTCACGCAACTAAATAGCCGCAAAACGCGTCGTCCATCATCGTCGAACAACAAACTATTCCAATCGTCATCACAAGCACAATCACAAGGCGTTTTTTGTATAAGCTTTCTTCTATCTGTCTGCCTTGTCCAATAATGGGCGCAATGAATATGAATGACCGCAAACGCGAACGCGAACCGGACCGACCAGAGCGAGCGAACAACACCAACAAGCAGCTGGTGCAGGCTGCGGTGGCATCAAAGGCGACTGTGTTGGAAAAGTTCAACTAAAAGCAGGCGGCGGTGGAGGCGGAACGGAACGGGCAGTGAAAAAATATTGTGTGATGAACATGAACATCATGGCACTCTGCATCGGTGTATGTTGCGGAGAGAGGAAGAGAGAGAGCAGGAGAGATTTTTTCCGTGCAAGGGTATGTGGGTGCGATAGAGAACTACGTGGGTCGATTGTGTTGGTGAGAGGGGAGTAGCAATCAGCTGTTGCTTATTCGGTGAAGGAGGTCGACCGAGAACGGTGGAACGTTTTTGTGTGTTGAATCGAGCGTTTTGAATTGTGTTGGGGAATATATGGAAGTACCTGCAACAATGAAAATGTTGAATAAGACTTATACGTAGTATGTTTTAACGGTGTGGTATAATTTATGGGAGGAAAATATATGAGCAGTGCCTCCTGGTGAGTAGTAGACGAACAGTTCAGTAAGTTAGGGTTGCCCTCAAATTGCCAACTTTGCGTTTACAATTTGTTTTGTAAAAGTTGGTTCGTTTCTTGTTAATGAATTATCTACTGTTGCACTATGGTACGAATGGACAAATTTCGCGACAAAAATCGATAACTCGAAAACCATTAACTTTAGACAGATGAAGTTTTCGGAAGATTTAATTTAAAAAATATATCTATCTTTTGGTTTGAGTGGTAACTAGGGCGGTCTCTTTTGTTCATAAGAAAAAGTTCAACTTTTTTATCTTAGGATTTGATAACGAACCGCTAAGTGGTCGCTGTGGGTGTAGCCATCATCCACCCTCCAATTGCTAAGCAGGCTAGGACTGCTAAATGTTACATCAATGATCGATTCTGCTCCGTTTCTATGGAAGGTACTCGTGGTACCCACATTGGCTAGGTCCACATTGAGCTTAGCCAAGGCCTCCAGAAGAATCTGGACCCTGGGGTTGGTTATGTGGCTTCCCCACTCGAGCGCCCAAGCGTTGAATTCTCCCGCTACTAGGAAACGTCCATTAATTACGTCACGCAAAAATTGACTTTTTATAACCCTCCTCCCTAATGCGTGACGTAATTAATGGACCTTCCCTTACCAATGGGTTCAGGCCAGTTGGCTCAGTTGTCATCCGATCGAGCATATTGGAAAACTGTTCGATCGACCATCTTGGCGGTGCGTAGCAGCTGCAGAAGTACACTCCATTCAGTTTTACAACCGCGAAGCCTTCGTTTGCGGTAGACACAATTTCCTGACCGGGTTCTTGCCCTTCGTCCATAATGCCGCTATATTGGACCTGTCCGCAACCCAGTTTCCGTTGCCGGACTAGCGATATCCGATGCCGACTCGCGAAATGTCTGGCACAGCAGTTGCTGGGCGGCCTCTCAATGGTTCAGGTTTAGTTGGGCTACCTTCATTACGATTGGCTAGTTGGAATACCCTTAGCGGCCGTGAACTCCCCCCCATGACTTACTTATTGACCGGTTTCCCGGCGCACATCAAGCATTTGGGGGGACTGTGCTCGTGCTACCACACCTTCTGCACATGTTGCTCCTATCTGGGCCTTTGCACTCCCACGACATGTGATCGCTTTCTAGGCATCTGAAACATGCCTTCGGCACTTTCAGACTTCACCTTCGCCACTTTCAACGCTACGTCTGCGTTGACTGCCGCTACCCTCATGGTATCCACCTGGGTCCCGAGTGTGTCTGCGGCGTCAACCTCGACCTTGCACTGTTCCTAAAGTACAGTGGAGATCTCGTCTACCACGGTGATCTCATCCAGGTTCTTGCACTGCATCGTCACCTGTGCGACGAGGGCGCGCTCATCCACACCCTCACCTAAAGCCTATCTTGCCTGGTCTCTGTACACCGGGCCCTTTAACGCTGTTGTTCAGCTCCAGGAGCATCTCGCCATCTAGCGTCCCCGCGCATCGCTTTCAAGACCTCCGAGTACTTTGATGCCTCGGTATTGACGACGAGGGCCTTTCCGCAGCTACGCTTGTTCTTTTTTTTCTGGTTTCATTCCCCTTTTTCCGGATCTTATTCCAGTGGTTTTCCCTGCCTCGCCTGGGGTCCTCACTCGTCCCCCTTCTAGCACTAGCGTCTGCTTCCGTGCTAGTTATGGCTGTTGTCGTTGGGGCCCTGCCGCTCGGGCCCCTTCGGCGCTTGAGACAACTGAGCGAGCTGGATGTCGCGCCTTTAGCGCTGGTCTTAGCGCCGGGGCCTTTCTCTTTGCGGCCAGCCGGAGCTGGTCGCGAGGATGGACCCTCAGACCCCGCCGCCACGTTCGCGTAGGTTTGTTTCACTTCTGGGGCTTCCGACACTATCCGCTTCTTAGAAGCTCCCCCCTTTTGCCCGGGTCTGCCTAGCCCGCTTGGAGGTCCCCGCCCCCATGGATAGGGTGGACTCTCCGACCGAGACGGATTCTTCCGACTGGGTCTGCATTTAGGCTATCCATCGTTCCTAAGGTTGGGACCCCCTCCAGCCGCTATCCAAGCCCACGTGGAGTAGTCGTGATTGTGATCCCATGAATATCTATGCAAGCTCGAAGGCGAGCAGGGAGGCCATTCGAGGGATGACACGGTCCTTCATGAGGAGCCGTGTTCAGAGCCTGATCAGCGTACGACAGGTATAGGGTCATCTGAGCCTACGGTGGAGAATGGAACGTACTGCCGGTACACAGGAGCCAGCTCGAATACAACAGTACCACTCGTTAACCTTTTCGCAGCCAGTTACCATAATTGGGATTTTACTGGCATCCACCCCAATGCGGCGTATTGCGCTCCCTCTGTAGTTCATTTAGCCGTTAAGGGGAGCTTAACATTTCCTAGATGCACCGCGAGGAGGCGAACTACATTCACATCTCAGACCGCTGCACTTACGGCGTTCAAAATGTCCCGGTCTGGACTAATCTTTTGGGCATCATGCCGTTTCTCGGGCTGTCGAATCGAGGACATGGGAAGAACACATGTTCTGCGAATTGCTCTGCCTCCACGCACTCAAGACCAGCGGAGGACCAACTTCACCGTGTCATCAGTTCGATTCTCATTTCCATTTGACCATAGATTTATTTCCCTTCCGTATACCTCTTGTGCCACGTTGATCGATGCATTCTGTGTCCTCTATTATGATGCCAATGGGCATAATGCTCGCTATGACGCAGGCTGCGGGAAACTGTGCGGCCCGCACTAGCCACTCTCTGGCACATTAGCCTTTGCGTACAATTCAGCTAACCTAGGTAGTACTTAGGGAGGTGATCAACGCCGACCCGCCATACCTGAGTATGAGCAAGGCAACTCTAGCCAAGAGCTTACAGTTGCTCCCTTGCACCACCGAGCTATTGGGCACCATGCGGAATAATGCCGATACAGCCGTGGAGGCCTTCTTCCGTCGATCATGACCATCAAGTCGATCAGCGACCGCTTTGAGATGCTCGTACAGTTACCAGCACTATTCGCGCCAGTTGCTGGACTCCACGCCTCTCACGAGCTCGACTATCTTGGTGACAGACAGGATGGCATAAACCGTTGACTTGCCTTTTCGGAAGCCAAACTGGCCCTCAGTGTACTTCGAGAACCTATTGAGGATTATTCTGTCAAGCATCTTATCCGTCGTATGAACGGTCTATATGTCAATGGATCAACTAGTAACATTCCTGTCTTTGACAGTAATAAAAGATTCTGTTACTTCTAGGCATTTGGGAAGACACCCTCGTCCAGACATCTCTGCATTACTACCCTGAACATTTTGGCAGCGGTTTGATGCCCTGGATCGAGATAACAGCTGCTCCAGGCGTCTTGTTCACCTTGAGTGATTTTGCTATCACAATGAGTTCGTCATTCGTCACTGTAGCCTTGCACGCGTCCTCCGCGGTGCCGTTGTCATCGCTCACGTGATTGTGGATGTTTGGCGTATTTTCCGACAATCTTTTCAAGACCATGATTGCGTTATGGACGCTAAATGAACCACAATCGAGCGTTTGCTTCCAATTCAGTAACGGCTCAAAGCAGCGTCTGTTCTTCATATTAGGAGCGGCTGAACTGCCAGCTTTTCAGTGTACTTAGAACTCGAAATACAAAAGTCAAAAGGAAGAAATTCGAACCGAAGCAATCGGCATGGACCTGGGCTACGTATAAGTACTAATGATTGGAAACTCGGGACGTGGAGCTGTCGATCTCAAAACCTCATTGGAAGGACTAGCGTGCTTTCTGGCGAATTTAGGAACTGCAAGTTCTACATTGTGTGCTGGAAAGGATGGATGCGACGCAAAAGTAGGCGATTGAATGGTTGCCGATCGGCCCATAAATGTGCAGGTTGAGGATCAACAGCCGGTTCTTCGACATCAGCATCATTAACCACAAAGTGACAAAGGTGACAAAGAACAATTCTACGCGTAGCTGGAGCGTGAGTACGACCGCTGTCTAAGCCATGACATCAATATCATCATTGGGGATTTCAGCGCTCAGGTTGGCCGAGAGGAGGAGCATAGACCGGCGATTGGCCAACGGCCTACTACTTATCGACTTCACGGCCTCCAAAAACAAGGCTGGGCTGAAGGAAGGCTGTACCTTCCTTCAGCACAGCCTCCTACATAGGTACACCTGGATGTCATAAAACCAAACAAAATCACAAATTGACTATGTTTCGATAGATGGTCGGCATATCTCAGACATCACCGACGTCAGCACCTATCAAGGTGCCAACGTTGTTGGATTTGATTCGACGAAGCGCCTTAAACACTCCGTAATGAACAACTTCCGGTACCGATTCCCACCACGGTACAATCTCGCACAACCTCAGGTTACATGCAATCACTCGAGTCTGTTGGAAGAGGGTGAGCTCTACGAATCCCCTCTCGAGGACTGCTGGGAACGTCAACAGAACGAGTGGTTCGACGAGTATGTCGGCAGGTGTTGGAAGAGAAGAACGCAGCGCGGGCACTTATGCTGCGTCAAGCTACCAATCAGAATGTGGAACGGCACAAACAGAAGCGGAACCAGCAGACTCAACACTTCCAGGAGAAAACCCGCCGTCAGTATGTGGAGGAGTGTGTCCAGTTAGAACCGCTGCACCGCTCACATGGAACGCGAAAGTTCTAGCAAAAACTCAAGAGGCTTCGTGCCGTGAGCTGAAATGTGTAGGGATAAGGATGCGAGTGTTCTTACGGAGAATTGTTAGGTGACTGAAAACAAAACCGAGGCAGCACTTCAATGAATGGAGTACAGAAAAAGGACCAAGTCAGCGAAGGAAGTTGGCTAATTGCCTACATCGACTGATAGCCAGGATTTGGACTACCGAACAGCTGCCGGAGGAGTGGAAGGATGGGGTCGTCTGCCCCATCTACAAGAAGCCAAAACCGTCTTGCGATTACCGTCCTTAGTATCACCTATAGATTGCTATTAACATCGACGTAGTGTGTCATCTCGTGCTAACGCTAGGACTTAAGTTTGGGTACTTAAGTGAGAAGAATCTGGAAGACATTACGAAGAAGAATATGGTGAAAGGTGTTGACATGAATGCCAGTGACGATACAAGTGAAGTGTAATGCGAACCTTGCATCGAGGCGAATCAGACTCGGAAGCCGTTTGCCGAAAATTCGGAGAAGAGATCGTCTTGAGTGTTGGAACTGATCCACACCGATGTATGCGGGCCTGTCACGCCATCCTGTCACGATGGCTGTCAATAATACGTGAGGATGCAGTCCAAAAGTCAGGTGCTGGAATGCTTCAAACTTTACGAGGCCCTGGTAACAGCGAAGTTCGTGGGGATCGAATTGAGCGTTTTTGTCGAAAAGAAAGGCATACAGATGAAGTGTACCCTGCCGTTTACGCCGGAACAGAACGGCGTCAGCGAAAGGATGAACCGGACGCTGGTGGAAAAGGCTCCAAGCTTGACAAGAAGTTCTGGTGCGAGGCCGTAGTGATGGCCGCTTCAACAGAAGTCCAGCGAGTGCTCTTCAAGAGGGGATAACTCCTTCTGAGCTGTTGGAGCCTGATGTGTCCGGATTGCGTGCCTGGGGTAGTTCTGCGTACTGTCATGTGCCCAAGGAACATTGTAAAGTATTGGACAGCAAGACGTGGAAAGGCGTTTTCTTTGGATATCACCACAACGGTTACAGTATCTGGGATTCGAAGTGGAAGAAGTTGGCTGGTAGTGTTGTGATCATCGTTGAGAGTGACGCTCTTGGCAAGTTGGTGGGATGTAAACAGTTGCCAGGTGTGGTAAGAATCAGGGCGATCGAAACCAATTCAGATGTGAGTGAAGTCGACGGTCCGGATGGCAGTGAGGCTGAAGATTCGGAAGAACTGGATGAAACGGTTGACCAGTAAGGGGACTGTGATGAAGCAACAGGAGATTCCGATTCACCAGGGGCGTCAAGAGGCCTGAAGGAAGTCGAACAAACTGATCGTAATTTTCGGAAACGTGAACCGCCAATGTTGTTACCTGTCTATTTGGTTACATTGTTTTAAATTGTATGTTTTGGATTTTTTTATAATCTTGTAAATATATTTTTAAGTTGATTTAAAGTAGTTATAGGAACTTACAAGGATTTAAGAATTGGAATTGATTTTTTATGTTGGAATTTAATTAAAATAATTATCGACGAATAGTCCTACTTCCCAACCTGAGCATCCCTATTTTCCCATTCCCTGCTCCTTTAGGCTTAGCCTTGTGCAGACTACAGAGTTATAACTTGTTATAAGCCTATCTTGTTGAGGAATTTCTTGATGAAATTATTTGGCAACCGTTATAACATGTTATAACTCTGTAGTCTGAACAAGGCATTTTGGACCTTGAATGCACGCACACTACAGCGCCATTTTAAACAAAGGAGTGCAAGTAAGATGGAAAATCTTTTGGAGAAAAACAAACCATCATTCCTCTGCACGTGCTAGAAAGGGAAAGGTGAATAAACGTCAAAAAGCCTACTTGTCATCGCACTGCCACTACCACCAACGAGCTGTCAACACGCGCAGTAAAGAGGAGAATCGATTTTCTAACCAACGATTGTTTCATTTTGTTTTCGTGCAGGAAAATTGTGGAAGTGCGATTAGCAGGTGTTTCCGTGATATTTTGTGTCGGCTGGCTGTTTAAAGTGGCGTCTTGGACATCGAGCGGGCAATGGCCTGGGTGTCCGCCCCTGTGCAGTGAATTAACGGCGAAATTCTATTGTCGAACTTGAGCCGGAGAACACGGAGCTTCGTAGGCCGTTCGACAACTACAGCCCATTGGACGGAAGACGATTTCAGTGTACCGTTAATGTTCCCTACCCTACCTTCCTTTCCTACCTATATACGGAATAGAAATTAGAAAAAAAATTGAACTCTACGAACAAATTAACTCGCTTTTCTATCTTGAACTGATCCCTTTCTCCTAATCTTTCCTGGCCAATCCACCTTGGTAACGGTGTATGGGAAGTTTTTCCGCCCAATTCCCCTCGGAGCCAGCAAACGACCCTGAATCACAGGTAAAGTCTAACGAAAAAAAAAAGAAAGTCCCTACATTGAAAAGAAGGATCTGTCAAGTGAATTCTAATAATGAGGCATTAGGTTTACTGTATGAATTATGTGTGTGCCTTGAGTGTCATGATTTTCGTAGAGAGCTTTCGGGTCACCTTAGAGGAAATGAAGAAGCGCGACGATTGGTCACAGTGGAAGACTGTAGTCGACGAAGAGATGCAATCTCATCAGAAGAATCAGGCACGTTGACGTTGTGTAATCTGCCGGAAGGGAGTAAAGCTGTATCCTGCAATTGGGGTTTGCGTATCACATGTGGCGATTCCTACCACGAGTTTGGGCTCATTGGTGCCCACCGATAACGACACCAGCAGAGAGATACAAATGCGCATTATAGCAGTCGTGCATACTTTGAACTCCGAAGAACGCTTCGATCGAACAAAGTTCGCCGAACTACAAAGTTGACGATCTACAAGACATTAGTTAGACCGGTAGTTCTCTACGGCCACGAAACATGGACATTGCTAGTGGAGGACCAACGCGCCCTTGGTGTCTTTGAACGGAAGGGGCTGCGTACGATCTACGGTGGAGTGCAGATGGAGAACAGAACGTGGAGGAGGCGAATGAACCACGAATTGCATCAGTTGCTGGGAGAACTTCCCATCGTACACATCGCTAAAATCGGTCGACTACGATGGGCTGGGCATGTCGAAAGAATGTCGGATGACAGCCCTGTTAAAATGGTTCTCGAAAACGAACCGACGGGTACAAAAAGAAGAGGTGCGAAACTAGCAATGTGGATCGATGAAATAGAAGGCGACCTGCGGACTCTCCGTAGACTGCGAGGCTGGCAAGGTACAGCCATGGACCGATTAAAATGGAGACAACTTCTATGTTCAGCAGCGGCCACACAGGCCTTGTTTTGACTGGCTTTTCTGAACGGGACTCTCCGTGAAGATATATACATGACAATTCCAGAAGGAATGGATAGAGGACCTGACCGTTGTTTGTTGGCTGAATCGAGCGTTGTACTGTCTGAAGCAGACCGCATCCAGGGCGTGAAACGAGAGGTTCCTAGAGCTGGTAACTAAGCTAGGATTTTGGCGTAGCGATCGTTGTCTGTACGCGCGAGAAAAGGGCGGGTCGAAGCTGTTCCTGCTGCTCTTCGTTGACAATATGCTCATCGTCGACATGAGTCTGATGGATGTCGTGAAATTGAAGAAGCGTCTTGTGGCCGAGCTCGAGATGACCGACCTAGGGCTGGTCGGAGGTTTCTTTGACATACGCATTGAGAGGGATTTAGCGACGCCGATGGAATGTCGACTGAAGTTGAAGAAGCGTAAGGAGACAGAAATCACACCTCAGCTATACAGGGAGTTAGTAGGTTGTCTGGGGTACGTTGCACATAGCTCATGACCGCATTTTTGAGCGGCGGTGAATCTTTTCAGCCAGTTTAAAAGTGGCCCAAATAACGAGCACTGGTGCTACTTGGAGCGAGTCTTGCTTTACGTTAAGCGAACGCTTGACACCTGCTTGGAGTTTGAGGAATCCGGGTCCGGGAAGCGCTCGTTGTATATTCCGATGCGGATTGCGGCATTGACGTGAACGACAGGCGATCGATAACTGGCTCAGCGTTGTGGTTAACACGGAAACAGAGGCCGTTGCGTTGTCAGTAACAGAGGCCGAATTCGTGGAACTCTGTACGGTGGCATCCGAAGGTATTTGGCTACGTCGATTGTTGTCAGACCTGGGTGTTACTGTAGAAGGAGCAGTGCCTTACCTCGAGGACTGCCAGTTATGCAACAGAGTAGGAGAAGAGCAGAAGGGCAATCATCGACGACTGAAGCATGTTGACAATAAGTACAACTTCATCCGAGAGTTGGTACAGGAAGGAAGGATTGCGACATTCTACATACCGACGGATCAGCAGTTGGTAGGCATTATGATCAAGGGATTGCCAGCCGAATGTTTAGGATGTTTGCGAGAAGCTTACGGTTGCAGAAATTGAGCAGGGATGTCGAGCAACAATATCTGCGATGAACCCACTGTGCAGCCTCCACTTGTTGTCAAGTTTTGCTTCAACCTAGGGGCAAGACACTGAGCAATCCTGAGTAATTCTGAGCTGTTATGAGCATTTCTTATTCATTGGATTCATATTGTGCTATTAAACATTCCTCCCTTTTGGAAAGCTTGGTATTGACAGTGATATTGCATAATCAAAACAAGAAAGTTCTGCCGTGAATGGTTACCGTATCAACGTTGTGGTAATCCTCACCCGCTAGTCATCATATAAATATGTAGTTGATAATCATTGGTGTAGATCGTGTTATTTTCAGCTTTGTTCGAACTTGTATCGATCCCCCAGCCCGAGTTCAGCTTATTGCTAGCCCCCATCTACTATTCACCTGAAGCCGTCCCCGTATGAAAATTAAATACGCGCCATCATCTGGCCCCCCGCTAAGTATGCATCTTAAAATGATCCTACAGAACATTCGCTTCTGGACTCCGGGACTTTTACTTCGGGGCCCAATTCCTCTTCCAAATACTGCGACATATTTTGCCTGAAATGAGTGCTTCTCACGATGCCAAAATAAAAAGTTTTCCCAGACAGTAAACATACTTCTGTTATTGGTTGCCAAGGTTACCACCGTTACCAGGTTATCATCGACCAATTCAAGCCAGTGCTGCCAGAACACTTTAGATCGAGTTATAAATTATACAAGTTGATGGAAGCTGATGCATTCGGAGCAAACGTGAGTTTTTACGATCAAATTTGAGTGAAGTTGTTTTTCCGTTTTCACACACATTTTTTTGGCATTCCCATCACTCTATATCTTGGGGGAGAAGCAAATCATAAAGTGTGTAAATTTGATGAATCCTGAGTAATTTTGAAGGAAAAAGTTACTCACGAGAAAGCTGTCTTGCCCCTTGGCTTCAACTCTTCTATAACTACCGTTAAGGACATATTACGGGATCAAGTCCCTATCACTTCGAAGTTTTCTGAGCACAATCCTCAAATATTATTAGGAATTCAGGCATTAAATTTTCAAGAATCGTTTGCTCCACTGGAGCATCCATTGGTTCGCAATTGGAGCGTTGTTTGTTTTATTTGGATTGTGATTTTTAGTCTTAATAATCGTGAAGTGATTATGTGAACCTAACCTATTTCACCTTAATACACAAAACTGGTTGAAGATGGTTTCCGCTTTTGTCTAACTATTTTATCGCAAGGAATTTCACAAATCCAATCAAACCGCAACCCATCGGGGCCAGGCTACGTGTGTTATTCATTTATTTTCGTTCATTCATTCGATTTTCTTTCTTTTTTGTTCGCTTGCACAAAAATTATTTACAGTCATCGTTGAAGATCATTATTGGTTAAGTTGTAGAAGAACTAAACTAAGGCGAAATTTTATTTTATGCTCGCGGGAAGAAACATGGCTCTGTATATAATCTTACCTACAAACGGGCTGCCAGTTTAAGTAAACAATTTGCAGTGGAGAATATTGTACACTTTCAACAGTTTCAGCCATAACCTTCCCAAATCTTGCGCCGCCATGGCACCGAAATTCGTTATATAAAAAAAATCTTCAACACTATTTCTACTATTTGTTTTGCTTTCGTTTTTAGGCACTTGCTTTCACTTATATAAAAAAATATTCTCTCCTATTAATCCTAAACAATAAATAACTACAGAAAGGGCAGCTGCCCGGTCACAACCTAACCTAGAAAGCAAAATGAAAAATCTCGGTCCGTACTAAAGGGCCTCTCAAATTTCCATTTAAGTTGTATTGCTCTGATTTGCTTTGAAATTTGTGTTTTCCTTGATTTGTCATTTTGTTTAATTGCACTACCATATATGATTAATCGTTAATTAAATTTACATTTAAAAAGGGGGAGGGCAAATACGAGAAGCTGCGGGTGAGATTCGGTTATGAAGAATTACTCGATTAAAAAAAATCAATTAAATTGACTAGTTAGTTTTACACCTTAAAAACAACCATATTACGAATCGCTTGTTTGCAAGAACATTCACTAAGTATTTGTAAACAAAAATTGAATACCTTTGATCTATTCCTACTACGCACTACTACAACTAGGTAGGTTCTCTCCTCTCGAATGGCAGGAAACGAGAGTTGTTCGTCAAATAATCGAAGAAAGGAAAATAATAAGTTAAACACGCTTAAGTCAAAACGATCGAGTCAGAGCATAAATTACAAATTCGAGTTCGATACTTTCGCTCTTGTTTCAGTGTTGCGGATTTGCGGAAAGTGGCCTGCCCTCACTACTAATCTCAAATGTTGTTTCTCACCCCCAAAACAAATGTTGTGCTGTTCTACAGCACTTCCAGGGTGCTTCCACTTTCGGCAACGTTTGTTGTTGTTGTTGTTGTCAAAATTAAGCGTTTGTTCATCTGCTGCTGATTTTCAGTGCCGAACATTCCAAAACAAAACGTGAAACAATTTTCGCTCCTTTCGCTCTACAGGTGTTCGTCGCCGTGGTAGTTTCCGTTGCGATTCAGCGGTTGCCGTTCCTGCGAGTCCGACGGTCGATTTCGGTTGAAGAAACCGCACTGGAAAAGAAATGAGATGTTTAGTGAATTGTTAAACTGGCAGCACTGTCGATGAATGACGTCTGTCAAGGTGACAGATTTGAATTAAGCTTGGATGGAGTTTTTGGATTTCACTGACACAAACCAGAGTATCATATCTTGTGAGCTTGTTAGATTTACTTTCCTTGAAAGTCAGTTTATCAAACTTCATCGAATTTCACAGAAGACTAATGGTTCTTCTGAAAGCTTCTAGAGGTTACCTAGAATTACGTCGAAAGATAGTATACAAGTCTGTCGGAGTCCCACATACTATCGAACTTCAATGACATCGTCAACGTCCTTAGATTTCTCCTGGAAGTATGTTCATTCTGAATTTCTTCTTTAGATTACTGCTCTTAAAACTCGTCGGAATTCTTCAAAAAAGTCTTCCACATTTTCCTGAAAATCTTGAGGACTTCTCTGGGAGTTCTTCAGACTTCAGATCACCGTCCTTCGAATTGGGTCTCAAAGTTTTTCAAACTTTTTCCTGAAATGTGAAACTGGCAACACTGTCGATGAATGACATCTGTCAAAATGACAGATTTGAATTAACCTTGGATGAACTTTTTTGATCTCACTGATTTGGATTACGCTACAAACCAGATTATCGCATTTTGATAGCCTGTTAGATTTTCTTTCCTTGAAGGTCAGTTTTACTATCAAACTCCATAGGATTCTACCGAAAACTGGTGTTTCTTCTGAAAGGTTTTTAGAGGTTACCTAGAATTACGTCGAAAGATAGTATACAAGTCTGTCGGAGTCCCACATACCATCAAACTTCAAAGACTTTGTCAACGTCCTTAGATTTCTCCTGGAAGTATGTTCATCCTGAATTTCTTCTTCAGATTACTGCTTTTGAAACTTGTCGAAATTCTCATGAAAGTTCTTCAGCACTTTCCTAAAAATCTTTGAGACTTCTCTTGGAAGTGCTCCAGACTTTAGTTGGCAGTCTTTTCAAGTTGTTCTGATTTTTTTTACAAACTTTTACACACTGTAAAACTGGCAACACTTTATGCATTACTCAGACTTTTGATCATGCTTTTATTCTGCTCTAGAATCCGTCAAAAATTTGAAACTTGGAATTCTTCTGAAAGTTCGTCGACATTTTCCTAAAAATTTTCAAGACTTCTCTTGAAAGTCCTTCAGATTTTAGATCGCAGTTTATCCCATTGGTTCTGGATTTTTGTCAAACTATTTCCTGAAATGTAAAACTGGCAACGCTGTCGATTAAGGCCAGCTATGAACTTGACAGATTTGAATTACTTTTGTATGAACTTTATGGATTTGTCAAACTTATTAAGATGCGTTTGTTTTGCTCTAGAATCGGTAAAAAACCTAAAAATTCTCGGAATTCTTTTGAAAGTGTTTCGACATTTTCCTGACAAACTTGAGGACTTCGCTTGTGAGTTTTAGAGTTTAGAGAGATAAGATCGTAGTTCTTATAAGTTGTTCTGAAATTTGTTCCAATTTTTTCATGAAATTTTAACACTTGCGGTGAAGGTCAGCTGTCAACTTCTCTAGGGAGTTCTTCAGACTTCAGATCGCAGTCTTTCCAATTGGTTTTGGAATTTTTTCAAACTATTTTTTGAAATGTAAAACTAGCAACACTGTCGGTTAAGGCCATCTGTCAAGATGACAGATCTGACCTAACTTTGTTTGGACTATATAGATTTTTCAGACTTCTGATGATGATTTTTTGCTCTAGAATCTGTCCAAAACCATATCTTGAAAGTCTGTTAAAAGTTCGCTCTTGAAAGTTGTCGGAATTCTGCTGAAAGTTATTCGACATTTTCCGGAAAATCGCTAAGACTTCTCTTGGGAGATGTTCAGTCTTCAGATCGCAGTCCTCCCGATTGATTGTGAATTTTTTTCAAACTTTTTCCGGAAATGTAAGACTAGCAACACTGTCAATGAAGGACAGATTTGAACTAACTTTGTTTGGACTTTATGGATTTCTCAGACTTCTTATGATGGTTATGTTTTGCTCTAGAATCTATCCAAAAATCATATCCGGGAAGTCGCTTAAATGTTTACTCTTGAAACATGTCGGAATGCTTCTGAAAGTTCTTCGGCATTTTCCTGAAAATCTTTGAGACTTCTCTTGAGAGTTCTACAGACTTCAGACCGCAGTCTTTCCAAATTGTAATGATTTTTTTCATTTTTTTTCCTAAAATATTAAACTAGCAACACTGTCGGTGAAGAACGTCTGTCAAGATGACAGATTTGAATTACATTTGTATGGACTTTATGGATTTCTCAGACTTCTGATGGTGCTTTTTTTCTGAACGTAATTCGTCATTTGAAAATCTGAAAATCTTCAAGATTTTTCTTGGAAGTCTTTCAGATTTCAGATCGCAGTCCTTCCAAATTTATCTGAACTTAATTCAAAGTTTTTTTCTGACCTGTAAAACTAGCAACACTTTCGGGGAAGAACGTCTGTCAAGATGACGTGTTTGAATTAACTTTGTGTGGACTTTATGGAGTTCTCAGACTTCTGGTGATGCTTTTGAATTGCTCTAGAATCTGGCCAAAAATCATATTTTGAAAGTCTGTTAGATGTTTGCTCTTGAAACTTGTCTGAATTCTTCTGAAAGTTGTTCAACATTTTTCTGAAAATCGTTGAGACTTCTCTTGGGAGTTCTTCGGACTTCAGATCGCAGTCTTTCAAAGTGGTTCTGATTTTTTTTTCTAACTTTTTCTTGAAATGTAAAACAGACAACGCTGACTGTGCTGCTTATCTGTCAAGATGACAAATTTGAGTTAAATTTGAATGGATTTTATGGATTTCTGAGACTTTTGATGATGCTTTTTATTTGCTCTAGAATCTGTCAAAGAATTGAAGCTTGTCGGAGTTATACTGAAAGTATTTAGACATTTTCCGGAAAATATTCTCATGGGAGTTCTTAAGATCGTAATTAGGAATTTATTTTGTATGGACTTTATGGAGTTCTTAGACTTCTGATAATGCTTTTGTTTTGCTCTAGAATCTGTAAAAAAATTGAAACTTGTCGGAATTCTTCTGAAATTACTTCGACATTTTCTTGAAAATCTCTAAAACTTCTCTTGGGAGTGCTTAAGATATCAGACCGCAGTCCTTTCAATTGGTTCTGACATTTTTTTAAACTTATTGAAACTGACAACACTCTCGGTTAAGGCCAGCTGTGAGCATGACCCATTTGAATTAATTTTTTATGGACTTTATGGACTTCTCTGCTGTCTGATGTTGTTTTTGCTTTAGAATCTATCTTAAAATAATATCTTGAAAGTCTATTAGATGTTTGCTCTTGAAACTTGACGGACTTCTTCTGAAAGTTTTTTGACATTTTCTTGAAGATCTTTGAGACTTCTCTTGGGAGTTCTTCAGACTTCAGATCGCAGCCTTTCCAAGTTTATCTGAACTTAATTCAAATATTTTTTCTGAAATTTAAAACTAGCAACACTTTCGGGGAAGAACGTCTGTCAAGACGACATACTTGAATTAACTTTTTTGGGACTTTATGGACTTCTCAGACTTCTGATGATGTTTATTTTGTTCTAGAATCTGTCAAAAATCATATTTTGAAACTCTGTTAGATGTTTGCTCTTGAAACTTGTCGGAATTCTTCTGAAAGTGCTTCGAAATTTTCCAGAAAATCTTCTAAACTTCTCGTGAATGTGCTTCAGACTTCAGATCGCAGTCTTTCCAAGTTTTTCTGAATTTTTTTTTAATTTTTTTTCCTGAAATGTAAAACTAGCAACACTGTCAGTGAAGAACGTCTGTCGAGATTATAGATTTGAATTAACTTTGTTTTGGACTTTATGGAGTTCTCAAACTTCTGATGATTTTTTTTGCTCTAGAATCTGTCCATAAATTATATTCTGAAAGTCTGTTAGATGTTTGCTCTTGAAACTTGTCGGAGTTGTTCTGAAAGATGTTCAACATTTTTTGAAAATCGTTAAGCCATTTTATGGCAGCTCTCTAGACTTCAGATCACAGTCCTTCCAAGTTGTTCTGAGCTGTTCAAAATTTTTCCTAAAATGTAATACTGGCAACACTGCCAGTGAAGGACGTCTATCAAGGTGACAGATTTGAATTAGCTTCGTTTGAACTTTATGGATTTCTCAGACTTCTGATGATGTTTTTTTTTGCTCTAGAATTTGTCTAAAAATCATATCCTGAATGTTTATTAGATGTTTGCTCTTGAAACTCTTCGGAATTCTTCTAAAAGTTGAACGACATTTTTCTGAAAATCGTTAAGCCATTTTCTTGGGAGCTCTCCTAGTCCTTCCAAGTTGTTCTGAACTCTATTCAAAGTTTTCCTGAAATATAAAACTGGCAACATTGTCAGTGAAAGACGTCTGTCAATATGACGGATTTGAATTAACTTGTGAGAACCTTATGGTCCTCTGATGCTCTGAGAATCTGTTTTCAAAAATCACATTCAAAGTCTGACATAGATATTTAACCTCTAAAAAATAAAAATGAAACCTGTCGGAATTTCTTCTGAAAGTACTTCCACATTTTCCTGAAAAATCCCAAAAAACTCTCTGGAGTGCTTTAGACATCAGATCGCAGGACCCCCTATGCAGTCCTTCCAATGGGTTCTGACATAATTTTTCCTGAAAGCTATAAAACTGGCAACACTGTCGGTGAAGACCAGCTGTCAACATGACACATTTGAATTAACTTTGGTGAACACTTTAGGCAATTACCAGACTTATGATAATTTACTTGTAAAATCTACATAAAAATTAAAACTTGTCGTTCTTCAAAAAGTTCTTCGACATTCTCCTGAAAATCTCAAGGACTTCTCTTGGGAGTTCTTTAAACTTCAGATCGCAGTCCTTCCA
>JASCZW010008312.1:0-83832 GCA_034211315.2 Aedes japonicus | reverse complement strand
AGACCAGTTCGCCATTCCCCTCCCTAATCCTCGGCTTTGGATTGCCTCACCAAATCCTTCAAAATTAAAACGAAAATGAAATTTTATAGTAAATTAACGGTTTTGCAACAATTTCGCGTTCACCCTTTTAACTATGGTTTGGATCCCGATGACACTTAACGCTTACCTGCTGTTCAAAAACACCGAAACAATCAACGAAGTGGAAATAAGCAGAAGACAAGTTTTGGAAGGGATCAGCGGAAGCGATCATTGTGATATCTAATGCGCCGAACAAAAACCCCAAAGTTTTAATTTTTTCATCAAATGTTTGCTGTTTTATTACTATCAATATATATACTTTTAATTATTTTCAAATGTTTTTTCATCTTTTTCATTTATCAATAATCTCTGTACAAGTAATTTTAATTTTATATCATTTATATATTCATATATTTATATATAGTATATTCAGTATGTAGTTTGAAGTGTGTTTTTTTTTATTCTCATTTAATCATTGTGTTACCATTAAAAACTAAGCCTAGTAAAAAAAAAGAAAAATTAAAAAATCTACTTTCACTTGTTGTTGTTGCAAATCTTATAATTTAGGTGTATTGTTGTTTTGTTTTATACCTTCTTCTTCTTTCCATCTTCTAACCTCGCTGTGTTTCATGATATTAAAGAAGAAGAAAAAAAGGTAAGAACGACACAGAAGGTATTGTTTTGTTTTCCTCACAAATGAAAATCGTTCTGGTTCGAAATTAAATAAAGACGAAAAAACAACGAAATATGCTTTTTCTGCTTTCGATCGTTCGTTTGTTTTGTTTTTTTTTTTTTTTTTTTCGGATTTGTATCCGTTTGTCCGAGTTCAGGCTGGTGTCGAACTACGACCGCGAAAAAATAGGGAACAAGATTCAACGAAACTCAAAAACTTAAAAAAGTTCAAAAGGTCAAAATCTAACATCATGATCTTTCTATCTCTCTCTCTCGCGCTGGTTTGTCATCTTGTCTGTCAAGTTATATCGTCGTACTTCAACTGTAAATGTGTGTTTGTGTTTGTTTGAGTGTGTTATTCGAAATTAATTCTTTTTTTTTACAAATACATCTACAGAATAAAGTGTGACCATTATTTTTGTTACTTTTTCTTTGTTATATTTATTCATCATCCGCTCGCGGAGTTCGCGTATACGTGGTTGTTGTTCTTTTACACATAGTAATGTTCCCACTAGCGGGTGCGAAAGGGATTCTTAACTTGTTTTTGAGAAAGATTTTCTTCATTCGACAGGTTACACGAATAATACATGATGATGTTCCACTGAATGGGGGGGGTTATCTCTACCTCTTTAGGGAAAATTTTGAAGAAAAAAAACTTGGGTGACGTCGGACGATGGGGAAGTATTGTGTGTCGTGAACAAATTAGGAATGAGACTTTTACGCTTTTTAACCGCTTTCTCGACCCCTCAATGCCACCACCGCATGTTGGTGTGCGAGAAAAATGGTCGAGAAATTTCGAAAAAGGAAAAGTTCAATTAGCCTTTCGATGGGGTCGAATTTCGTTTTGAGGGACGGGTGGTGTTAAGGGAAGCGGGGTAAAGGGGGGGGGGGGACTTGTCAGTTCTAGAAAAACAAAGAAGATACGTTCTCTACGGGTTTTGTGACCACTACTGAAATGATTATATGTATGTATGAGTGTATTTGCTCGTCGGTTTGGGGGTTATTGTTGATTTTTACTCTCAATGCTGATTTTTGTATTTACAGTGTTATATTTTCTCTGCACCAAAGTGGTGATTTTCTTTTTTTTTTAATTTGCTTCATCTTCATTAAAATTGGATTCAAATGTACTGGATTACCGGGATAAGATAATATTTAATTGTTGTCAGAATATATGCGTTTTTGTTTCAAATGTACATTTACATGATACACTCTACTATAACATGCGGGAACTTGGAAATTTTAAGATTGTTTTGTAAACTGCTGAATTTCAATGATTTTTTTTCTTTTTACATGTCTTTTGTTTTCCGCCGCAAAAATGTATTACTGTTAATCTCTTTATAGTTACATGCATTGGATAGTGGTGCTTCTTTGTTTCATCATTTGCTTCTATTGTGAAAGTGAATTTACGGATTTTTGTTTCATTGTTTATGCTCGCTTCGTTTGTTTGAAATAAAGAAAAGAGTGTATTGACAGTTTTATTACTTCCAATAAATTTTCTTAGCTTCGCTTCGCTCGGTAGAAATAGTAGGACACATCTAAGACAATAGGGCATCGGTAGTTAAAATTTCTTCAATTGTTTTTTTTTTTTTGCTGTTTCATTATGAACCAAGACATTGTCTGGATGCCTCTCCTTTCGGTTAATTAATGCAAGTGGATAATCTTGCATTGTTTCTATATTTTTTTGCAAAAGTGTTTCCTCCCTCGGCTACTGCATTGACGCTTGCTCTCGCTCCGCCTTCCTCGCCCATCCGCTGCTTTCGCAACGGATGAGAAAGGAAAGAGAGAGACAGAGAAGAAAACCAAGTTGGCTTGCAAACGCGTTTGAATGGTAAATACATCGAGTACGGATTTTGAGTATGCATTAGCGAGCGAGCAAACATCTTCAATATGGCGACGTGCGATGGCGGCCACAGCCAGACAACGGATCCATCGCATTGTTTTTGCATTTCGCCTCCGCCTGGCTGTGCCGCCACCACGAGGAGTCATTTGCATCACAATTATTGTGTATTTTTTTTTCTCCTCCATACAAAGCAATTTGAATTTGATATTATCGAAATTAAGAAAATAAATAAGAAATAATAATGAACAATCTACGCATGAACCCCTTATCCGCAATAATTTACATTATACATATACACAGAGTTTTTCTTCTTGGATTTTCTTTCGCTTGGGTTTTCTTTTCGAATGATTTTTTGTCGATTTTTGATGCATTTATTTTACATAAAGATCGCTTGATGGCGCAGCTTTCGCCGCAGTGCTTTCCATTTCGTCTGATCATATGTCAGCATTCATGATTTTCGTTATTAAATAATAATAAAAAAAAACTATCGTTTCTATAAATTTACATTACGTATATAAATGCTTCAACAATTGTTTTTTTGATAACGTTTTCTGCTTCTTCTTTCTCCTCGTGCTGTTTTCTTATAAAATGTTTCTCTTTTTTGTACAATTTTTCAGTTCATTTTTTTTCTTTTTCTCTTTGCTTGTTTTTAGTTACAAAAAAATACTGCATTTTCATCGATTTTTTTCCGTTAACTTCACCGTTCACGTCTTTGCCTCTCCGGCCCTGAGGTGCCCTCAGGAGGGGTAGGGGACCGCAATCTTGAACTTTGCGTGTTCAGACACTGTGTTCCAATTTTGTTGGTCATTAAAAACTAGTAAACCAAACGCTCGTCTCTCTCTCTCTCTCTCGCAACGGCACGGATTGACAGTTACACTCTACGGACTACTACGACTAAGAAAAGGAAAACTAACACTCGATGGTACTCGTTTGTGGCGGGTTCAGCGAAAACGTGAACACACGCACACATTCTCAAACACACGGGCGCATACGCAAAATCTAAAACAAAGCTCACAAACACAGAGCGAGCGAGAGAGAGGGGGGTGAATTGCACAGTTCAAAATGGTGCCCTTCCCGGGATGTTCACAGCGCTGCTGGAAGTAGGCTTACATTTGTTTCTACATCTCTATACATATATAACATTTTTGCTTCGATTATAATATTTACACAATGGTTGGTTTGTTTTTGTTTCGATTTACGCTTGCTGTTTACTGAGCATCTCCCTTAAAAGTTACGTGTTCACAGTTTGTAAATGTTGTGTTTAGCTGTTTTCTTAGTTACATTTCTTGTCTGCTCTTGTTCTGACTTATTTGTTGCTGCTTAATAAAATAAGTTCTGTTCTTTCTTTAAAAAAAAAACCAATAGCAATGATTTTTTTTTGTTTTGCTCTCTTGTTTTCACGCTCGATAGTAATA
Source organism: Aedes japonicus (assembly GCA_034211315.2). NCBI lineage: Eukaryota > Metazoa > Arthropoda > Insecta > Diptera > Culicidae > Aedes > Aedes japonicus. The sequence goes on along the minus strand of JASCZW010008312.1, from coordinate 79,887 downwards.
TAAATATTCGTGCTCTTCCCACTAAATCACAGTTTTTTCATAGTTTCTCTTAATTAGTATTCAGTTTCTTGTCAGCGTATTTGTGTGTGTATGCATGTATGTGTGTGTGTTTTCTTTCTAATGGTTTTCTTAATTTTGTTGAGAATCATTATTCCATTTCAAAGTTCATTTTGTTCTCGATTTAGAATAGCAATAAAATTTGTACATTCGGAGTCTGTGTGTTTGACCGTTTTCATTCGCCTTCCGTCTGTTCCATCTCAGTGACTAAAGTGAGAACTAAATAGGTGCTCCTCTTCGCTTCGCTTCTGTGTAACCACACCAAAAATCTGATAGTTACCTAAAAACTAATGTAGAAAAAACAAATGCTGCTGTTCCTAACGTTTCTAACTTTTCCTCCAGGGAAAAAGCATATTCCTAATCCAAAACACGTCTCTCCTGCAAGCTTGAATCATAGTTTCTCCCACTCACACGCAGCTTTTGTTGTACAGAATGCACGCGTGTGTGTGTATGCGTGAGAGTCTATTGATCTGCCATTTCGATTGTTATTATAATAGAATCCTGGATCAGTCTATCCGAAAAACCTGGAGATTACCTTCTTCTTCATCGCCACCGTCGTCGTCGTCGTCGATCGCGTCGCTCTTTTTCGCTCTCTTCGTGTTTCGCCACCACCCGAACCAGTGCGGCCGCGTCAGGGGCTGCGCACGGTAGGTTAATATAATGTAAAAGTTGATCGAAAAGTTGCCAATCCAGTTTTTAGTTTTCGTTTTGCTTTGGGTTATTTATGCTCAGGGCTTCTTTTCGACAACGAAGCAGGCGGCGACAGCGAACCAGGGAAACTGGTTCTCCACTCTACGCAGCCTGCTTCATTTTTTTGTGTTTTTTTTTGCATTTTACACTACCATAACAAGACCGTATAAGGCTACCTACAACTGGTGGCGGCTGGCAGGGTTCGTGGCGATACAGTTTCAGTGCTTCTTGTTTTCTTCTTTTCAGCGCACAGGCAAAACGTGAGCGAAACATAGCAGGCGGCGACGGTGGAGAGAAGTGTGAACCAGGCTTTACCTTACGATCGCGGATTCAATTGAAATCAAACGACAGAAACATCTTAGGGGGTAGGTAACGGTTGCTTTAAACTTTCATAATATTTTTTTTTTCATTATTTCAATATGATGCTCTTGTTTCTCTGGTTGTGGTCAGTACCTCTCTGCTTATATATGTTGTTCTATATAAAAACGAGCTACTAAGTAATTTGTACGTTTTTGCTTAAAGTCTCTTGTTTTGCTACGCCGTCTTTCTCCTCTGCCACTGAGGCTCTCTTCCTAGAAAAATATTTAAAACAATATTTTCAGACATTTTCTGCTCCTTTTTGTCTTCCGTTTTGGATCGCGAATAGACTTTTTCCTATCTCAATTTAAAAAAAAAAAAGTAGAGCAAACATTAAAGATGTTCACCGACAATCACACGATCTTGGTCGTTTTTAAGTAGTTTGATGTCGTCATTTGTTTTCACCTCGATTTCAAACTGATCTCAAGCCCCACATTCAAGTTGTGATAAACTGCAGCCCGGAAAGATTGCCACACTCGTTTAGGAACTATAACTGCTCGCATCAGATCAATTTCATAAATAAACCTAACTTGACTAGCACGTACGCACAAAAACTTCAATTCTTCGTCTTTCGAAACAGAAATGGAGAAGGGGGAGGATTGCAATCGGGTAGTACAGCTTAACAGAACTGGGTCTGAAAGGGGTATTAAAATCTACAAGTTCAACAAGGGGAAAATCGCACACATTCACGGTTTAGGGGGTGGTGACGTAACAATCTTTTCGGGGGAAGGGCGGGTCAACGGAGATGAAAACAAATGCGAAATTGCTAGTTCTAAAACTGTGATATCTCTTCGGGTTTTTTTTTGTTTTTTTTCTTGCTTTGGTTTTTTTTGTCTTATTCAAAAAATGATTACTGGTAAATATATCAATGAATGTGATAGTATTTTTTTATAAATAGATTTTTCTCTCTGCTATTATAAAAGGTAGCTGATATCTATCTTTTTTTACGCTTTCTTTCGTTTGTTTCTCTTATTAACGATCACAATAGGTAGGTTGGTATCCATTCCATGTTTTTTCTTTTGCGAATGGAGTGATGGTTGTTTTGTTTACTTAGTTTTTTTTTAATATTGTGTTGATCTTGTGAAAAATCCAAGTTTCACGATTTCGTAGCGTATTTTGTTGTTGTTTGTGTGTCTGTTTTGTATATATAACCTCTATATATGCGTTCTCGCTAGCTTTATTGTACAGATTTTGTTGGGTATGCATTTTGCTTTTGTGTAGTAAAATTTAGCACTGATCTCCTGTTTCTTAGCCATTTATTTGCATTTGTATCCAAATGTATAAAAATATATAGTATCACATTCAAATATATTCATTAAGCGTTCGTGTAGGTCATCATTTTTCTACTAATCAGTTATTTTATTAATCACAACAAATCTTGATCTCCCATCCCCTACAGTAACCTCTCTCTGCTTGTTCCTATCTCATGTAAAAAAAATAATAAACAAACTAACTAAACTTTCTCAGACTTTTCAGGGTTGTTGCTGTTGCCATTCGTGTAACAAATATTCATCCATTTTTCTCACTTATCTATCGCTAGTACTGTTTCTTCTTGATGGTGGTGTTGGTGGTTGGCATTTGTTAAATAAACATGATTGACTTGTTACCACATAACACGATAGATAAACGTCTTGTATACATATACCTATAAGCTGTTTCTGTTTCGTTTGGATTACACACAAGGAGACCTTAAACTAAGTAAGTATGACTTTCAAATATCACGATTTTAGTTTTCTCGTTTTCTCTTTTCCTCCGCGCGCCACCCTGGTCACATTCGGGGCGCAGCGATCTACTAGCAGCTAAATCACGTTCACGAACTTTGCCCAGGTACCGGAAAATATTCACTCCTCCAGTCTGCCAGATTTAACCCAGAATTTCCTACATTTCCCCATTGATTATCCCTCTTTCATCTAACCCTTTTTTTCCTATTCCTATGATCTAGTTTGCACCCTTCGGTTTTTTAGCATTTGATTTTTCACTAAAGTCAGTCCATCTTTTCTACCTCCGCGCCAGCGAAGGCATCCGAAAAAAAACTCCTCAACGAATGTTCGGAAAATCCAGTTTCCCTTGGGTTCCATTTACTTCTGCCCTCATGGAGCGCAAATGACCATCCTTAACGCAAAATACCTTCAAAATAAATCACAGTTTAGCTCGCTTTCGTTAGGTTTTCTCCTTCAACTGTTCCAATTTTCCCTCCTGAAAATTTCCCTTCAAAATGAATGCACGAAAAATGAGCGCACAGGTTTACACTTTCCTACGAAATCAAAAAAAAAACAACGGAAAACTTTGAATGCATCAATTTCCTTCAACCGTCGAACGTCGTAATCATTCGCAGAAAGGAAAAAAAACACGTTCAAACATGTCCAAACAGGGAAAAACTACCACGCCGCATCGAAGTTGGCACTGGGCGCGTACGCCGGAGCGAAATGAGATTACCGCGAAGAAGAGGAAAGATGTGTCAAATGTGTTTGCCACTTTCGCCAATCTGCGGCAGCGCTGCTGCATTGCCGTCGGTTGCAACGTTGCCATGGCGATTACTTTCTAAACACCTCGTCATCATCATCATAAACGATGACGACCGATCAAATCATCAAAAGGGTGCGTTGGCGGTGTGTGTGTTGTTGCACAATTAAATTTCAAAATTTGCCTCGATTGTTGCCTTACAAAATGCAGCTCACCAGAGAGACGACGAATTCCCGGGCGAGTCAAAATAACTGGAAAATTATATGCGGAGGGGGAAAAAAGAAGAATTTCGCAACCGGTTGACACATGTCCGGTTTCAGATGCTGAACGTTCAGCAAAGAATGAAACGAAAATGGCGTGCGTCAACCGAGGATGTAACCCTTCAACTCGACCAAATGGAGGATGGTGGGTCGACCAAACGGTGGAAGATCATTCATTTGATTGAAAATTTCATTTGATTAAAAACTCACTCGGATAGTTCTTGATCAAGGCCTAAAAGTCAACTATAAACGATGACTTGTTAAACGTCGAATTCTCACTAATCACAATGCTCCTACATGGCCACCAAGTTTACTAAATTTTGAGTCATTTTTTACTACCTTTCGTCAAAATTGGAAGTCAAATATGAGTAAATGTAACTGGGACTGTCAATCGCAGTTACATTTACTCATATATGAGTGACTTCACTTTTGGGAAAAATAAATCAGAAGGGACTCACAAATGAGTAAAATTGATGGCCGTTTACTGCACCATATGATAGAGTAAATATTCCTCTGCCAGACGAAGCCTTCGATTGGCGACGAGAGCGTTTTGAGATTTCAGGAGTAATCGTCATTGGAAGTCATTGTTTTCGAACTGGCTTTTAGGCCCTAATCGTGAATTGCTCTAGATCTGTGCGCCCGTCAAATGTGCATCCTTTTTGTTTTAACCTCCCCCCAGAATCACAGTTGAACACGTTCATTGAGTTGCCGAAATGTTTTTGGAAAATTTTCCGATAAATGGGCCGGCTAAGGGCATCGCACGCTTGACAGCAGTGGTTCAGCTGCCGTGTCAAACGTCAAAAAGTGTGGATGATGTTCTTTTTGTCGTGCTGGTGATGGTTTGTCGTAGCAAACGTTCTTCTGGTATAAATATTTTACGATCTCGTAAAAATGTCGATATATGTACAAAAACGTAAAAAGGTAGGTTTTAAAATTCGTACTCTCCATTAAAGATTCACGTCTTCACTTGTTTTGTTTCTTTTTTTTTTTGTATAAGTCTACCCATTTTCCCTTCCAGTTTTTTTTGTCGATTGGGGCAGGCTAAATAGTGTTCACTATGCTTAAAATGGCAGTCGTTAGTAAATTAACGATTTTATAACATTTCCTCAGCGCGTTCCACGTTCTCATGTCTTTCCACTGTTCTCAGTTTTGTTTGTTTCTTCTTCTTCTTGTTTTGCAAAACATTTACATACCTAATATAAACTTATAAAACCTTACTAGCTAGAGTTTTGTTTTGATTCACAAATGAAACAATTGTAGCGCTATTCATCTTCATCTTCATCATCATCAGCAGCCTGCTCGGGTCACTAAACGAATCGGGTCCCACGCATCCAATCATCCCGGAAATCGGTACAAAGTCAGTCATTAAGTTATTTTTGCATCCGTTAAATGTACACTCTTGATAAGAAAAGATAGCCCAATCAAAAAACACCGGGTGTCCAGACACAAATGTGTCAATTTTCCGTAAACTTAGACAAGAACAGAACAGCCAAAGTAAGTGAGTACACAGAGTAAGGTAGTGTTGTCCAAAGTTGGGTCAATTGAAGCTCTCTATCTTTCCTTAAATCCAGAAAAAAATGGTTTCTATTTACAAAGTAGTACAAAAATAAGCCTAATTTTAGTAGGTATATCGTTTTTATACAAAAATTAAAAAAAATAAAGAAAGTCATCACAGGTTCAAGAATATTATACAAGTTTATGTGTTTTGTTTTGAAGGCAGGGAGCGTCGGAGTAGTTGTTGGAGCGACCCCCCTGGGAATGGGAAAGGACTGATATTGAGCTGACTTTGCGGAATCAAATTACACACCGCTGCCGTCATTCCAGGCTAAGACGATTATCCGCCAGTTGGCCGTTTCTCCTTCGATTCTATTGCGCATCTCGCGCGTTCTTAAGGCGTAATTTTTCGACCGCTTGCCTTTCGCCGTACTTTTACCCTTCTTCGACACACCGTGTTTTTTTTTCGATGGGATGGCACAGGCGAGAGAGCAATCCAAAATGGCTGCACCTCTAATGAACCGGTGCTATTTTACGCGTTTCTACGAACCACGGAGATAATTAAGTTCGGTCTGACGAAAGCAAAAGTGGCAATCGCCTTGAATCCACGACGCGTCTATTCCCAATTGAATGGGTGATTCCAAAGCTTCTCACGCTACAAGCGCGATAACGATCGAATAAATACAATCATTGGCGTCACTCACCACGCTACTCTCACCCGGTTATAGTAGTGGCGAAAAAAAATACACCCGTTCTATCTAGAAACAAACTCCCCTGACGTCAGACAGCAGTAATGTTATATATTTTTCAAGCGAGGCTAACTAGATTCGCGTCAGTCGCGCACACATACGACTGTCTCGAATGTGACACATCGAAAACCGCACATCAATTCAGAACCGGTTCAAAGCGGAGCACGAACTCACACGTTACACGTCACTCACATGCGGTGTTATCGTGCACGAATTTTTTGCTAATTTCGCAAAAATACGAAAAAAATGTGGATGACAAACGGCGGTAGTTGCTTATGGTCGGCTTATCTCAGCTCGGTAATTTTCCATTGCAAATACCCAACGAAAAACGGTTTCACTTTTTCTGCACGGTGGAGAGTCGGCCATTAATGAAATGCGAACGCAGGGCAGAGTTGCACCCCCTCAAGCGTAACGAATTGTTGGCATTTTTTGTTTTCATTTTGTTCACAATGGCAATGAAGACGATTTTAATAAAGGTGAACAATCAACTCAAGATTGCTCGAATTCGCATTCGAGTAGTTCGAAATGGCGTTTTCTATCGTAACTCACATGATGAAAGCTCAGTACTCAGACTGTGTTCCAATTCGCGAATTAATTTTAATTTTCACTTAAACTTGACAGATGGATAATAATTGATTAAGTCTGCTACTCGAGCTGACTTATTTCTGAAAGAAGGGAACTCAATTGTGACAGATTATTATCATGTATTAAGTTTAAATGAAATTAAAATTAATTCGCTAATTGGTACACTGCCTCAGTAACTGGCGATAAATATTTTTTTTCCGACTGAAAGTCAAGTGAAGATTGACTCAAAAATACATCTCGTTCAATCTTTCAAGGACCTCAAACATTTGCGTACGCAAAACGTCAAAAACGTTGAGCGCCGAATTCGTAACAAACGCACAACAACTGTTGACCATGGGATGACATCGTCATCGTGCCTGGCCAGCCAAAGCGCGTGTAACTGACAGGCATTGAGTCTTCAATGTTCAATGCTGAAATTCGACAAAAAAAAAACAATAGATATGCGGGAGTTTAAAATGCAAATGAGAGCCTTGCTCGCTCTATTGAACTGACTCGACCACGACGAAAAAAAAAGAGAAAAATGCAAGTCCGAGGTCGTGAAAACTTGCTCAATGAAGGAGCTCACCCTTTACTCAGTTCGAGTAATCCACTTTTCACGGAAGTGAATCGTACACCCTTTTTTCTCACACGAAAATGGCACTCAATTTTCGTTTAAAAGTGGATCAACTCAAAGATTGAGTTGATCCACTTTTTACGAAAATTGAGTAGCTTTTCCGTTAGAAAAAAGAGACCGTACACACTCAGATTTTACTACAGAAATCTGAGAAATTTTACCGAATTCTCAACAGTTGAACGTTTGGTAATTCGATTTAATGGATTTCAGCGAAATTTAACCGAAATCTGTTAAATCGAATTACCGAACGTTCAGCTGTTGAGAATTCGGTAAAACTTCACAAATTTCTGTAAAAAATCTAAGTGTGTAATACAAATGAAAGAGTGATTTTAGTGCGTAGCTCCCGTGTAAGCTACTCAAACTGAGTGAAGGTGACTAAACTCACTGAGTTACACTCTGTGACCGCGCAGAAACGATGCGATTCATGCGACACCATTTTTCTTTTAGTTTGGGCTTCGTCCGTGAGCGTGGAAAAGGAAGCAACTGGAGAAGCTCTTCCGTTGTTCGTCGTCACACCCATCGATTTACCCTTCTCATCATTTGATTTCCGCCGCCACCGCCGTCGCCGTCATTTCCAAATATGGCAACGCACTGCTAGCTATCGCAGCAACCGGAGTAATCAATACGAAAGGGTTTCACAAACAGACGCCCTCATTTGACGGTCGAAGGTTCTCACTATCTGTTGGTCGACGGAAAAGCACAATTTTCGAACGTTTCCTCGTTGATTAAAGAGGAAGAGATCGTCGATGGCAGAAAACTGGTCCAGAACTGGCGGCGTGTTATCATTCGCATTGAAACGAGCTCGAAATGTGAGACCAAAAGGGATATACAAGCGATTGCGAGCACGTGTGAGTTCGTTCCGAAAACTATTTTTCTGCACAAATTATGATTTCTTGACCACTCTTTCAAATGGACGAAAGTAACATTTGGACGAAAATGAGAAAATAAACATTGATTTTTTTTTAGTATATTGTCATTTCTCGAGTACTTTTTCAAATGAACGTAAGTAACATTTGGCCCAAAATGCAATGGAAAATTATAATACGTCATTTTGACAAGTCAGTATCATAGATGTCATCCCATGGAACATTGCTGGTTTTATCATGGTTTTAAAGCATTCTTGAAGTCTAGTTCATGCTCTTCAGAACCCTTATAAAGCCAAAATTGTTACTTGGGATGTAACTTTCGTCAAAATGATACGCCATTCTGCGAATGGCAATGTTGATACGTCGAAATTTAACGCCTAGTTGTCATATTTCACACAGATACGTCGAAACTATGAAAATGACGTATAATTTTTTTTCTGCAACAGAATGTTGTAAACATATTTTTCTAAAAAAAAAATTTACCCGAGAAATCTTAATTGTTAACCTTTTGATTGTAATTGATTGTAATTCAGAAAAAGTGCAAAAGTGATGTTACACCGTTTTGTAAGAAGTTAGTTAAAACTCTCAAGAATAGTCCCTCAAAAAGTTCATCTAATATGGACATGTATACATGATTTTGTTATAATACGCCATTTGTGACTTACGTCCATTTGAAAAAGTACTCGAAATTTAGCTTACAGTCGAAAAACGACGTACTGAAACTTTTAAAGTGGTTGATGTAATCCACAAATGGACACCATCATGGCCGATTTGCATCGCCACTTGAAATCTAAGAAACTAAAAAAACATCGCACGCTTAACTTTAATCAGATTTTTGCTGAACTGCAGCATACAAGTGATTCAATTTTCCCGCACGAAAGGTGTCTAAGAGTTCTGAGATTGGGACCATCAAAAATTATGGCGACCATTTTACTTAAGGAATGGTGGCCATCAGAACTGAATTGACAACATACTTCAATTCACGGAAATTTCATTCTCGTGGCAAGTTCTTGATGAAAAAAAAGTAACTCAAATTTGAGTTACTCACAAATGAGTCCCCCAAAACGCCAGTTGGAAACGGATCATCAATGGAAATTTTCAAGGGAAATTTATAAGAAACTTAGGGAAACCTTTATTAAAATCAGTCGGATATGATTTCTCTTCTAAACATTGAGTCGAATGCAACTCAAGTGATGAGTTACCTTGTGAGTAAATAAGCTTCCTCCACGGCTGCAAATTGAACTCAATGTTAGAGTTCACTTTTCTCAGTTGCATGGGAGCTACGACTCAGTTTCCTAACAAGTGGACTTTCACAGTGTTTGAGTGACTCCACTTTTTACGAAACAGAGTCGTACACGGCCGCAAATTGAACGCAGTGTGAGAGTCCAATTAACTCAGTTGCATGAGAACTACGACTCAATTTCGTGAACAATGGAGATACTCAGTCTATGAGTGACTCCACTACAGTAAATCGGGGTTATAACATTGACTATAACATGGAGCCTTTGAAAAAAAGTAATTAATATTTTAACGGAACGTAGCTCAAATTTGAGTTACTCACAAATGTGAGCCACTGCAAAAGCCAGTTAAAAACGGATCATAAATAGAAATTTTCAAGCGAAATTCATAAGAAACTTAGGGAAACCTTTTCTAAAATCAGTCCGAAATGATTTCTTTTTTAAACATTGAGTCGAATGTAACTCAAATATTGATTTACCTTGTGAGTAAGTACGCTTCCTACACGGTTGCAAATTGAACTCAATGTGAGAATCCACTTTACTCAGTTGCATGGGAGCTACCGCTCAGTTTCCTAAGAAGTGGACTTCCTCAGTGTTTGAGTGACTCCACTTTTCACGAAATAGAGTCGTACACGGTCGCATATTGTACTCAATGTGAGAGTCCACTTTTCTCAGTTACATGAGAACTACAACTCAGTTTCGTAAAAAGGGAACCTACTCAGTTTTTGAGTGACTCCACTTTTTACGAAACAGATTTTGTACACGGCCGCAAATTGAACTCAATGTGAGAGTCCAATTTATTTAGTTGCATGAGAACTACGACTCAATTTCGTGAACAATGGAGTTACTCAGTCTATGAGTGACTACATTTTTTACGAAGCTGAGTTGTAGTTCCCATGCGACTGAGAAAAGTGGACTCTCACAGTTCAAATTGCGGCCGTATACGACTCTGTTTCGTAAAAAGTATGCGTGAGTTCCGTTGCTTCCGTGAGTGTGTTCTGCGATTTCTGCCATCAAAAATGCTACAATAGCGACCGTTTGCTATTATCGCTCCGTTTTACTTCAAGGATGGTGGTTACTTTAAGGATTTGCTGCCAGAACTTGTCAGAACTGAATGAATCTATCAATTCAAAGAAATGACATTCTCTTGACAAGACTCTTTTAAAAAAAAAAGAGAAAGTTAAAATTTGAGTAACCCAAAAATGAGTTACCCCGAAAGCCAGTCCGAAACGGATCATCAACGGAAACCGTTTCTAAATTCAGTCCGAAATGATTTCTCTTCTAAACATTGAGTCGAATGAAGCTCAAATGGTGAGTTGCCTTGTGAGTGAATAAGCCCCTCACACGGTCGCATATTGTACTCAATGTGAGAGTCCACATTAATCAGTTGCATGGGAGCTACGATTCAATTTCGTAAAGCTGTGGAATTACTCAGTCTAAGGGTGACTCTACTTTTTACGAAACAGATTCATAGCCGCAAGTTGAACTCAATGTAAGAGTCCACTACTTTACTAAGTTGCATGGGATCTACGATTCAGTTCCGTAGAAAGCAGAGACACTCATAGACTGAGTAACTCATTTTTTTACGAAACCGAGTCGTAGTATGACTAAGCAAAGAGAACTCTCACATTGAGTTCAATTCGTAAAAAGTCGAGTTACTAAGTCTATAAGTGACTCCAATTTTTACGAAACTAAATCGTAGTTCCCATGAGAGTCAGTAGAGTGGACACTCACATTGAGTTCAATTTGCGGCAAATTGAGTTATCGTTGAGACATCGTCATTCTGTCTGACAGTATCCATCTACACACCCGATTCTTTTTGCTCAATTTTCGAGTAGAATTGTATACTTTCTCTTTTTTTCTCACGGAAAAGTTACTCAATATTTGTAAAAAGTGGATCTACTCAATTTGATGATAAGATCAACTTTTTACGAAAATTGAGTAACATTTCCGTGAGAAAAAGAAATAGCACACAATTGCACTCAAAAATTGAGTAAAATGAAACAGGAGTGTAGACTGAATAGAATCTTGATCACTCTTCATGTTTTTTCCCGGAAGAAAGCGCTAAATTTCACTCATTCATAGAGTAACTCAACTTTTGAACTTCACTTATCTCTCGTAACCAAAAAAAAAAGGTTTACTAAGGCGACCACAACAACGTTTGAAAACTCACACAACAGAGTTTACCGCATAACTTAACTCCACTTCCAACCATAGAAAAAAAAAGGCTCAATTTCGGAACGAACCTTTACGGAGCCGTTTGCTTCCCACCTTCATCGAAGCAATCGACTCTCCCGAACTAGGAAATCACGTCCAAAGCTCAATATCACCCCAACCAATCGAGCCGCGTGTGCTCTGTGCGGTAGTTTCGAGCTCGCCAGCCAGCCTCTTTCCCAGTTTCCGTACTCGATTGGCGCTACCTGTCTCCGCCTCCCACCCCCCCATCACCAGTCACCCACTCTATCCCCCCCATCCTGCTACTCGCTCCACTGCCATTCAAAGAGAGATCGTTCGTTAGTTGGATGTGTGTTGATTTATTTTTTGTGTTTGTTTCGCATGCACTTTTGCTCGTCAACGCGGAAGACTACAAATGCCTCTTCTCCTTCTCTTCCACCTATCGTCATCATCATCATCATCATCATCCTCGGTCGGGTAAAGCTATTAAAATTGACAATAGTGTTTGACTTTGTACCGTTCTCTTCCGTTGTTCTCACCCGTTCGCACTCGATTCATCCATCCACCGGAGTCCGCTCTTCGGGAGCCCAATTCTTATTCTCGCGACCCGAGCTTCGTTGGCGTTGGTCAAAAATTGTTTTGAAAAAGACTCAGGAAGTATAACCTAAACCACTTTATGTAAATGGAGATTATCAACAAGTTAAAAAAAAAACTATGGAATATACATATAATGTATAAGATTTGTTCCACGTTAGGTTGCCTTCCTTGGTTCTTCTCGTGTTCTGATGTTTTGCATGCATCCCAAGATGGGATTGTTTTAAATTATTGTTGGACGGTGGGTCTTTTACGTTTATTAAATGATTTTCATTTTCTTAATTTCATCCCGAATCGACCATGTTTGGCTAATGTGTTTCGAAGCCCGTTGTCCCCATGGCTCTGATGCGAAGATTTCTTCCTGCACAGTAGGCGCCGAGAGATGACTCATAGCCGAGAGGTGCAAATGACTTCCTTTCTCTCGGTCAACCCCTTGCCAACAACTCCGCCGATTGTAGTAGCCTACCTTTCAAGGTGCCTATATACGGCCTGCTGGTCGAAGCAACCCGTTCGTCTGCTGTATTGGTGCTAATGATCATCAACGTAGTACGCCATGTTGCCGTGTTGCCTGCGGTTGCCAAAGCCGTAGCTTATACAACCCCCGTCGTCTAGCTAGCTAGTCGACGGCTAGTGGTCGTCGTGCGTCACAAAAACTAATAGTTGCGGGCCAAAAAAAAATACGATGCACTACTCGAGACAATCGGCCTGTGTAGGTGTTCAATAGGCACTAAAGTAGTACACCGAGCTGGCAAGTACAATCTAAATAGTAGTAAACATGAGCAGCTAATCACGTAGCATCCACCAGAGCAAAACTCGTGGCGAAGACCTAGACAGATCAGCGCTGGAATGGGCCTGCGGAGGCAGTAAAATTCAATACTAGACACGTTCGAACGAAAAAGAAGAAATATATGTATACGTACATATATATTTATCCACGGAACGCGAACTTCGCCACCACCGAGCAAAATAAAGAAGAAAGACAAAAACAAATCCTCTTTTTCGTCTTCTTTATACTGCTCACGTCTACATCTATCTTGCTCGGTCTGTAGCGATGACGACGACGCACGAATGCACGAACACCACCAAAAAAAAAACGAAGCCCATTGAAGCAGACGGACGGGGTGCGCTCACACCAATACCACCGCAAAGGAAACTCAAAGAAACTAGTTTTTTTTTGTTACGACGATGAACAGCAACTTTGTGTCTCTCCGTATTTTTTTTTTTTTTTGCCTAATAGAGCCGATCATTATCATCGTGAGCTCTCTACGGCGACGACGACGACCAGGGACGAGTTTCGAAACACATTTCAGATATTAAAATTTATGGCTCTCGATCCTTTACGCTACTTCGTTTCCCCGTTTCTCCTCTTTCTCACAATTTCAGCTTTGGCTATCATCCTCTCATTCATTGGTTGACCTTTTTTTTCCCTGCCTCTTACTCACTATACGAATACGACGTATCCGCTCGAAAGGTGTCTCTGGTACTACCTCGCTAGGCTTTTTCCCTTTGTCGAACTTCTTTGCTTCGACTTCGTTCAGGAAACCGTGTTCGAGTAAATGAAAACAGAAACAGGAACAACAGGTGATCAGTTTTCTTTTTTTTTTTAAGTTTTGGAAAGGTAAGTGGGTAGGAAATTTTATTACGAATTGAAAAAGGGACAAAAAATCGACCCAAAACGAACAAGGGAAGCAATTTCCGTTGCATAAGCGCGAACGAAATACGGCAACGGTCGGCTGCGTTTTGGGCAGGACGCGTAAAGCCGAAGCAAAGAAGCAAACGGCAGTAGTCAGCGGATATACCTAGCGATTACCTGGCCACTCTATCTCTATAGGCTTAAATGCAATCATTTCGTCTTCGTCGTCGATAATCCACAGTCTACAGCAAACCTAAGTAGCCCGCAGATCCTAGAATTGCCCAGAAACACCTTCGAGCGACGGTTTTGTGCTGTTTTTTTTCTTCGATTGTTTTTGGCATTTGGCAAACAGGGGGCGGGGGTTGTTTTCCTAAAATATCCTATCCCTCGATTATTTTTTTCTTCTTCGTCGCCTACCTCGATCTACTAATGCATGCCGATTTATCCTCTATACGCGCAGATGACCTTTTCACACTACAATGGTTGATGATATTAAATTTAGCCTCAGCTATAGAAGCTTCTTGTTCCCGTCATTCGTCCGTGCCTATGTTCTTCGCGGCGGTAATACAGGGAGCGGACCGGAGCCGGAAGCGCACCGGTGGGGGCTGGCATTCTGCACTATCTCCGTTCCCCCATCGGGAGACGTGGGATGTTAGAGACAGTCCAAAATGACCCTCCCCTTCCCTGGCTCTTGCCGACTCTGCGCCCTGCCGATGTGGTGCACTCCCTGTCGGAGCAAACAAACTTGCTCGCAGCTTTAAAGCTATATTTCTACCATAATTATACATATAGATTCCTGTTTCAGTTTTCCATTTATTCGTTTTGCCTTGTTCAGTTTCATGCAGTTTTTGTTATTCTTGTTTCCGGGTATTATGATTGTTTTTTGTTTCAGTTAAATGTGTGTTTGTTTTGTAAGTCAGCAACACTTTCTACCTAATCGCGCTTTCTTCGCTCAAAATTGGGAGATGTTACAATTATTGTGGTTTATCTTGAAATGCTTTCCCGTTTCTGGCCTTAATCTACTACTACAGTACTCTTAAAAGAGAGTGTCGACCGTTCCATGTGATTGATGACATTACCTGGCTGAGCTGGCGGATTGGGTTGATGGACTAACCCCGTATTCAAAAGTTGTCCTCACTGATGGAAAATATCTCACACTCCAGAGCCGTCACTCTCTCTTTCGTTCGCTCTATCGCTCGTTCACTCACTCTGTTCCTCAAAGTGTTGCTGCCCGTAAAGATGGAGGTTGATTTGGCACATTCACTCTTCTGCGTCCCACTATGATGTTTGATATGAATAGTTTTTGGTGGTTAATTTAACCATTTTTTTTTTAAATTAAAAACGAAGAAGAGTGAACGGGCGCTGTTGTTTTCTAGCTTAACACTGCGTACGAACTTTGTTGTTGACGAATTGGTTGTCCCAGGGGAAATATTGTTGCTGCTGATGAACGGATGGCGAGTAGAAATTGTTATGTTGATTATTATGCTGATATCTGTTGTTGTTGAAGTTGTTGCTATTGTTGTAGCCGTTGTATGGTGGACTAAGGGGTGGACTAGTCTGTCCACTAGACGACGAGCTGACGCTATTGTTATGACGCTTCACGTAATGATGATTATTATGATGATGATTGTTGTTGTACTTGTTGTGCTTGCTCTGCGTTCCTCCAAGCGAATTCGATGGATTGACATCCATAAAATCTACCATAACACTAGTTCCACTATCGGACGACGTCGACAGATCTACTCGGCCGACCCGCTCCATAATGAATTCATCACAGCTACTGCTACCCGTCGAATCGAGATCCGACGAGGGACTGGCACGGCTCAGGTGTTGATCGTAGAGCACGCAGATGGTACCGTTTTCGCCAATCCGGTACGACACCTCATCCGGATCGATCCAGACCGTCAGCTCTAGGGGTAGCATTTTCCGCAGTGCGATTGCATTCAGACCCACCGCGTGACCCGCCTTCTCGATAATCGGATCCATCTTGCCGTTGATCCGCAGACAGCGGAAGCCGGAACCCTTGGTAGGAACATCAGGATACCAGTGACGGGCGAAATGACGCGTCAGAGTCTGCTCGAGCGATCCCTTAAAATGCTGCAGTTGGCTCTCGGATAACTGATTTGCTTTTTTCACTCGCAGCAAATTCATCAGAAAATCCGCAGCCGAATTGACTTCTATTCTCATTTTCTCGGGATTCGTTTGTACGAACGGAATCTGTGCTCCACTGTGTGCAAATGCGCCGTTTCAAAACGATTCAACATCAAACTATGAACGGACTCGATCAGTAAAAGGTGCCACTCAGCAGCCACCACACTACTTAGAAACAATTTTTTTTTTCTGCTGCTTCGTTATAATTTACTTCTTCTTTTTATTAAGCTTCCACTTCGATGCCCTTACACTTACAACGCACTACTTCGCAGTACCAGTAAAATTTCGGTTCAAGTTTCTCACTTTAGCTGCAATTGCTGCCAGAGGCAACCAAGAAACTCGTTCGAAAGAAAAACTCGCCAAAACTTCGATCACCGTTAGTGAATTTCTGAATTTTACACTTTTTCACTAACTGCTGCTGATGCTGCTTCGTTTTCTTCTTTACTGGCTGCGAATACACTGCAAAGATGGTGGACTCTTCTTCTTCGCTTTCTGCTCGGGCTTCGAAATGGGGCTCTAACACAGCACACTTTTGTTGGGTTGTTGGTCGTCGTTGAGGAATCGCCTTCCAAGGTACGGCACAGATTTCAAACTTAAATTAGAACCTTAAATTACTTCCAAATCACAACGGGTTTCGTTTCCACCGATAAAAAGATCACAAAGTTGCGCACAAACTAGGAAATTCGCGAACCGAAAATCGAATTTCAGCTTTTTTCCAAGATGGCTGGTTTTACACACTTGTCCTTCTTCTTTTGCTCGCTATTATACCCTCAGTTGCAAAACACAGTCTCTCGCTCTCTCGCTACACTCGATTATACGTGCGGTCACTCGGTTCGCTCGCTTTCATCGGCTCATCACTTTGCTGAGGTTCAACTTCGAATAAAACTAGAAACCGTGGCTAGCTGCACGTTAACCTCAGCGATGAGTCTTGAAAATCGTACCCGGCACAGCAGTGTTTGTGCAATCCACCTCCCCTTCGCTTGTATTATCCATCCGTATACGAAACTCAGAGGCACGGACGCGTGCCTTGCACAAACACATACACAGCCCAAACGGGGAGCGAAAGAGACGCCGCTACATTCGCGGCAGCGAGAGTGAGAGTACAACTTCACTAGATCAGTTACCATGCGACCGAGGGTAACGCGATGGAAGGCTTAGTTCAGCTCAGCTGGTAACCGACAATGGAGTACTCAACAAATTTATCGAATCGTGGATTCGATCCAGCAATAAACATTCACTGTAGACGGAAAATACCACGTTGCCCTAGAGAGATAAGGCCACCAGACCACATTTCCTTCCTTGGCGATAAACGCGGCTCATGCGACAGCGAGAAAGACAATGTGCCTCGGTGCTGTTTGCAGTTATCTTATCGCGATTTTTTTTTTTTGGCGAATAAAAGTGGCTAGCAAATAAACAAGCGTTTTTTTTGTGTGATAAAGACAATTTCAGCAGATGTGAAGTGGTGGGAATTGCGTTGTTTACAAAAGAGCACGTCAACGAGAGTGAGCTCACCACATGATACGACGGCGATCGTCATGGGACAGTACATTTGTTATTCCAGTGACAACATGCTACTAGGACGAATGTGCTGATTAGAGCATTCAGTGCAAAGTTGTTCAGTTCTAAGAGGCTAAATTATGACCTAGCCTACGGAGGACGTGGGCTAGCGTGAAAGAGAATTGAGTAGCATTTTTAGATCCTGGTAATCTAGCGGTATGGCGTATTGGACAAATATTCTCGAGAAGCGTCCCAATTTTTTTTGTCGGAAAACCTGGGGGCTCACTCTCTAAATGATAGCTTAGGGTGTACAGGGTGTCCGAATATTATCTGTGCAACAAAATGGTGTTCAAACTATCTTTTATTGTTGGATTAAAAAGCAATATGTATTGTTTGTTATAGCAACATGTTTGCAAATTACGATTTCATTTGTCAATTTGTGGCCACCTCGCGCTGGGATGCACGCCTTCAAACGTTTCGGGAAGTTATCCACGAAGGTCGTGAGTTCTTCGACAGACATTTGTTCCCAAAACCTTTAAAGGAGGCGTAATTAGATGTTCTAGTGAATTATGTGGTGTACTGCAGGCTCTTGACACCAAGATGGACCATACCGAATAGTCCATCGGATTAAAATCCGGTGAGTAAGAAGGCCATTCATCTCTCGTTAAAAAGCTTGGGAAAATGCGTCCGCAAAGACTAATACACTCAGTAGCAAAAAAGAAAAGCAAAATTTTGCTTCCAAAAAATGCCATGGTCAAGCTACTGTAACTTTGCCAATTATCAATATTTTTAGCTGAATCTTTAACCACACTATAAACAATCTATAGACCGTATGTTGTCGAAATTTCATGTTGATCAGGCTTATAAATTCACCTCGGCTTTTTTTTGCACCGATATTTCAGCACGGTCAATATCAGGTGAAAAAGGGAAATCGACATGAAGTTTTCATAAGGGCCAATGTCGCAAACGTAAACAATGGCTTCTTCCGCAAATTTCTTGAAAATGCAAACTCGCTCAAGTAAACTACCACTTCTATTGTAAAGGGAAAGTCCTCTTCTGTTCAATCATTGTGGTAATTCACTATGATTAAGTTAGCATTCTCGAGAAATTTGCGGCAGAAGCCATTGTTTACGTTTGCGACATTGGCCCTTATGAAAACTTCATGTCGAAATACTCATGTTGGTGCGTCAACTTTGACGCCAGCTGTAGTCCAAACCACTTGATGAAAACAGTTCAAATTTCGTCCACATTATTTTCTATGTATTTTTAAGCTATTGTGAAATTTAAAATGTTATCTAAATTTTTCACAGAAATACGGTTTTTTGAAATTGGTATGTCCAAAAATGACTTTTTTCACATATGTAATGAAAACTTCAAATTTATAAGCCTGATCAATATAAAATTTCGATCACAAACGGTCTATATTGTTTATAGTGTAGTGAAAGTTTCAGCTAAAAATATTGATAATTGACAAAGTTACAGAAGGTTGAACATGGCATATTTTGGAAGCAAAATTTTGCTCGGCTTTTTTTTTTGCTACTGAGTGTAGTCTTTTTTGCTCCATGACGCGGCGGCCAGTCTTGCTGAAAAATCCATTCAATTTTGCCGAAATGCTGCGATGCCCAAGAAGCTACTGTGTCAGTAAGTAGCTTCTGATATACCGCTTGATTCACTTTCACCCCCTTGTCGATGAAGATCAAAGGGGTATTGCCGGATTGTGTTATTTTAGCCCAAACCATAACAGAAGCGGGATGATGACTCCTTGAAATACTTCCACGATTTTTGGAGGCAGCAGGAAGCAACTGCCGATCATTTTGGTGGTTGTGATGCTGCTCGGGTCCTCCCTTAGCTCAGTCGGTAAAGGCGCAGCTACAAAGCAACACCATGCTGGAGGTGGCTGGGTTCGATTCCCGGTCTGGTCTAGGAATTTTTCGTTAAGGAAAATTTCTCGACTCCCTGGGCATAGGGTATGATTGTACTTGTCACACAATCATACTAATGCAAAAATGGTAACTGGCATCGAAAGCTCTCAATTAATAACTGCGGAAGTGCATTTCGAACACTAAGTTGTGAGCAAGCAATAAGCTAATTGTGAAAGCAATAAGCTTGAAATGCTAAAGAAGAAGATGCTGCTCGATTGCGAATTTTTTTTCATCGGTGAGCAGCACTGACCGATAGCGGCCCTTTGATAAGCGGTTCAGGAGATCCTTAGCTTTTCTCAACCGGTTTGGTTTCATGGTGTCATTCAAGTAGAGATTCTTGCACAAATTATATGACTGAAACTTCAAACCGTCGTAAACTATGGCTCCAACGGAAGATTTTGAAATTTTCAGTGATTTCGACAAATTTCGGAAAGAAATCGAAGAATTTCGCTTGATTCTAGCGTTCACAGCTGTTGGTATCGTTTTATTGCGTCACTCACTGTAGATTTTGCCATATTCAGGGTCCTTGCAATCACTGAAACAGTTTTTCCTTTTCGAAAAAGTTAAATTACACCTGCGCGCAACTCTGTCGGCTTCATTTTGAATGAATTAGAAATCGCAACTGTACCAAATTTACTGCGTATAAAGACAAAGGGTCAAGATGTTAAACCATGTAGGTATGCTTAGATTAATCCACATGGTGGTGTTGAGGCATGTTATTAAAAATCAAACAAAATCTATACTATTATTTTCTCAAAATTGTTATAATTTTGGGAAACGATAATTATATTGTCAATAGACCTTTCTCGTCAGGCCAAATCCTCTTTTTTATAAGGAGTGTATCGAATATAAGCTATCCACATACATTTGCGTTGTACGCATGTATTTGTGATGGTTTTTTATGCTCTGAACACTGCATGCTGTGCGTTTGACTGTCAGCTTTCTTTTGTTTACTTGTTTGTGCGGTTCAAATACTGCGTTTTCAAAATGTCGCGTATTGAAAAGGAAGTGAAAATTAAGGTTCTGGACACATGGGTAAGTGAGAAGGGTATTACTATGCGAAAATTGGCGAAGCGGTTTGGAATTCATCATGCGAGTGTTAAAACCATCATTAATAAGTTCGGGGAACACTATTCTTTGGATGAGCTACCAGGAAGAGGCAGAAAACCCGGTTCTTCCAACCCGAAACTGGAGCAGAAAGTGGTATCTCTAATCATGAAGAACAAATCAATGTCAATACGTGATTTGGCCAAAAAAGGCGGAACGAGTGTCGGAATGATCCAGCGTATCAAGAGCCGAAACCACCTGAAGACCTACAAGAAGCAGAAAATCTCGAAACAAAGTGCAGAACAGAAGAAGCGAGCAGCAACAAAGGCCCGGAAATTGTATTCGCGTCTTTTGCAGCGTCCGGATGCATGCGTTTGATGGACGATGAAACCTATGTAAAGGAGGACTCAAAAACCCTTCCAGGTCCACAATACTTTACTGCCGTCGAGCGATGCGGACAGGTCGATTCAAATGGAGAAATTCGATCGAAAGATACTGGTATGGCAAGCAATATGTTCCTGTGGTTTGAAGTCAACCATTTTTTACACTACCGGAACTATAAATGCGGAAATCTATCGATCTGAGTGTCTCCAGAAGAGATTGTTGCCTTTATATAAGAAGCATTGTACACCTCCACTGTTTTGGCCGGATTTAGCGTCGGCTCACTATGCCAAAACCACTCTCAATTGGCTTGCGGAAAAGGGTATAGATTTCGTTGATAAAAATATCAATCCACCAAATTGTCCCATCGAACGTTACTGGGCAATCGTGAAGAGGGTCTTCAAGAAGACTGGTAAGGCAGCTGGGAACATGCAGGAGTTCAAAAAAATTTGGGCTAAAGCGTCCAAAAAATGCGATGCAACACTTGTCCGGAACTTGATGAAGAGCATTCGATCCAAAATTCGAAAATTCGTGAAGGAATAACTTAAATTTCATCCGGTCTTCATTATGTTCAAGTTTAACCTCGTACAATAAAGGATCATTTTTTTGTAAGAATAAAATATCGGTTGTCAACATAATTTGAAAGAAAGTTTGTGGATAGCTTATTTTCGATACACTCCTTATTTTTTTTTTAAACTGAACTTCTTATAACGTTAGCGTTAATAGCTTTATTTTCTATGCACTCATTTTTTTACAAATTTTTGAAAGCGCCAATTTGTTCCACATTTTATGGTGAATATAACCATGTGGAACACATATGAGGCGTTTTGGCATCTCTGTAAAGTACTGAAATTATTTTCCCCACGAAGTTCAAAACATTGCCTGTTAACACTGCGGTACTTTATTTATGTAACCAACGAAACGTCAAAAAAAAACATATTTTCCAGTTTGATTGGTATTCCTCACGACTGATTGAACTAGTTCGCTGCAAAAAATCAACTCACAGATGCATATGTACTTCGGCAAACTTTAGATGCAATCAACCACCAGCGTTTCCTACCAGTCTGATCGAGGGCACCACCGAACTACGTCAGTGGCTGTACTTCCAGGAGGAAAATCTTCACCAAATCTACTCCGGCTGCGCTCTTCGTGACAGACTCGTGAATCAAGCTGCTGGGCAGCGATCGCACCGGCGAAAAGTATACCAGTAGACATAATGTTAAGTATTGTGACAACAATACGAGTCGTAAAATTCGAAGGCGCATCATCAGTGCAAGTTGTGACTACTACGGGCTCCACAAGCAACTGCGGTCTAAATAGATTCACCCCCGCACCAAATGCACCATGTACAAAACGCTAATAAGACCGGTGGTCCTCCACGGACATGAGACATGGACCATGCTCGAGGAGGACCTGCAAGCACTCGAAGTTTTTGAGCGACGCGTGCTAAGGACGATCTTCGGCGGTGCGCAGGAGAATGGTATGTGGTGGCGAAGGATGAAGGACGAGCTCGCTGCACTTTATGGCGAACTCAGCATCCAGAAGGTGGCCAAAGCCGGAAGGATACGGTGGGCAGAGCATGTTGATAGAATTCCGGACAACAACCCTACAAAGTTGGTGTTCGCTACTGATCCGGTGGGCACAAGAAGGCGTGGAGCGCAGAGAGGTGGGCGATGGGCGGATCGTGATCTGGCGAGCATTGAGCGTGACCGAGGTTGAAGAGCGGCAGCCGCAAACCGAGTATTGTGGCGTACTATTGTTGATTGTGTCTTATCCTAAATGTGATGTTGAACAAATAAATGTATGTATATAATGTAAAGATCGAGTATCTCAACGAAGAGCAGGTTAGGAAGATCAAGGAGCTTAGAGGAAATCAAACAGTGACCGATTCTATATACTATGTCAACAACAATTAGTGCGGGCCTACAAGGACGAGGATTTTATACTGCGAGTTAACATGAAGGTAAAGGCACCGGAAGGAGTTGGGCGATCTGTAGACGCATCGTCGAAAAACCGTAACTAATTCAGAAGATCTCCGGCTTCTAAATTCCATATCCTGCAGGCGGGATTGGATAATGCAAATCAATTATCTCAACGGTGCTTTGCAGGCCCCGTTGGCAGCCGGGATTGCAAACATTCAGCTATCGGAAGACCAATTCAACCGAGGTCATCGGTAGCACAAATGCCATCATAACGCATCAGTTTAATCTTCCACTAACGAGTTCATACCAATCTTTCAATGCTGCTACCTTGAGATCATGTCCGGTGCCTCCTATTTCTCAAACGGCAGGGTCTGCTGTGACTTCGACGACGGGTATCTTTGGAGTGTGCTGCATTCGGCGGTATCGCAGCAATGCATGATCAACGAATCCAAATTTGTTATTAATGGAATAGGAGTGATAAACCCTCCGCTGAACATCTACTGTTATCTAAAAGAGAAGATGTGCGTCCAAGTCGATGTCCCTCCCGGTTTAATTGAAGAATCCAACGCGTAAAATTGTTCAACATCAAGCACTGTTGAACAGCTCTGATAGCCTCATATTCTCCGGTCCTGGACTCCAGGTACCGGTTCGATGGGAGTCAGTACAAACAGTACCGTATTATCAACCTTTTTTGTCCCATCTTATTTGTACCGTATTTCTGGATGGGTGATAAATCAACGCTTTCTTTTGACGTAGACTACGTCTTACGGCAAGGGTAGGGTGTCAATTGAAAATCTAAAAATAAACGACCGTCACGAAATATTGTTACAAATTAAACGCTAATAACTTAATGCCCGATAGATTTTCAAGATGTTTACATCAATCGGTCGTAAATTTTCCCGCGTATCATTTCAATTATCAAACATTATCGGTTAACAATTTGAAACTATTGAAAATAACCAAAATAAGAGGTGATGTCTTATTATGCCGATTTTTCAGAGTAAATTCTCTAAATGCGCTGTACTTTTCTATCACAGACTTCAAATTTAAGTAGTATTAAGCTGTCGCCGCACACTGACGAAAACTTACTCTTTCTGACGAAAACTTACTCGAATCCTGCGAATATGTTTGTGAATTTTATTAAACATTCTGAGGGAGTCTCCGGATTTCTATTAGCAAATTATGCATAGAAAATCCGTGCAAGTGAAAAACAATTCTCTCTGATTGTTTTATTCTGACTAATGAACAATATGTAAATAAAATTACGACAAAAATTTTAACTTTGATAAATTTTGAGGCATGATATTCAAGTCTTCAGTCATTTCAATTTTGCCAGGTAATTTTGGGCTGGATCACCTCACCCCAGTTGGACTTCAAATGAACGAACCTAGCCGAATCCATCCCTGCTGCATTACGATGAACTCCCGAAGGTAGCCGAGGCACGTCAAACTCGATCGCTTGTTTTGGTGTTCGAGTCTTAAAAGTTTGCATGATCTCCGGTTTGACATGTAGCTACTGAATGAAAATATCCTATCCGAATGTAGCACTCCGCCGACTCAAAGTGATTTTGTACATTTGTCATGCAAATCATCCATACAATTGAGCTTAAATCCGGAGGAAAATGCGAAATGGGTGAAACATTTAAATCGTCGATTTCTCACGAATGAAAGCTAACTTTCCTTAAACTAAGACCACAATGAGGTAAAAGATGGCTTCCTCTAGCCAACATTGGTCTTAATTTTGTTTAAATTAAGCGTTTATTCTGCAAAAACTTCCATCGAAATGTTTGTTTACAAATGCAGATTTACCCATTTCGCAAATTTCACCGGAAATGTCTTCACCGGATATCCCCTATACCCAATCTCGTTGTACCAAATTGCAGATTGTCGAGTATCCAATAAGTCTGCGATCCAGCGTAGCAAAGCTTCTGGCGTAGTTCGAAAGTGTATGTATAAGTACGCTGCCAGAACAGCTGCAGATGTCTCAATCAATAATACAGTTCTTTCGTATACAATTCGTACGTACTGACAAAGTACGGGTAGCGGCAGACGTAGTACAACATCCGTTAATAACGCCTATCCTTGCTTGTAACTTTCAGTGCCGGAACGAACGTCTTCCTCCCAGTTTCAGCCAGGTAAACTGGACCGGGATCTTCCTGGGCAGAATGCAAATTCAAATTAGGACTATGTCTTTGTTTTTTCTACTGGGGTACAAGTTAAATAAATAGCATTGCGACCGTCACGAAAAGTGGTCAGGTTTTTAGCATTAATATCTCAGTCATTTCTCAGAAGATTTTCAAAATTTTCACACCAATCGATCGAAAACATTTCTACGCATTAATTTCATCGGAAAACATTGTTGATTTCGAGCTTCATACTAGTAAAAAATTCATAAATGTTAAGCCTTGTCTAATTTGTGGTATATTAACTCCTTCAGGCCTAAGGGGTCATATATGACCCGAAAAGGATAATGGCACTCTAAAATCACACATACTCAATACAAGTGCACACTGACTTCGGCAAGTTTGTTTTACATCAACTCTTTTATCTGGGAAATATAAAAAAAAGTGAGTTTAAGTACTAATTGACGATCTAGAACATCTTGAGAATGAAAATGATCTGGAAGAAAGAACAAATGCCTTATTAATAGTGTAAAGCGTTGTTTTAGAACATTGTACATATGCATACGTATTATTAAATTCTTGTTGATAAACTTCAAATATTTTCGTATCTTTCTGGGATGTTCTAGGTCATCCAAAATGTACTTGAGATCAGAACTTCAGATCTACAGTTGTAACAGTATCTTTTAGGGCTACATAAGGTTACGATATGTGTTCAAACATATTGAAAGAACCTTTTGGAAGGTCAACAGTCATTATTTGATAACTTTGTGATGTTCTAGGTCATCAAAACTGTCCTTGAGTTTATAACATAAGATTAACAGTAGTAACTATAGCTTTTTGGGCTATACAAAGTTACGCTACGTATTCAACCATGTTCAGTGGATATTTTCGAACTTAAGTACTTAGTACTAAGCTAAATGGGATGATCTAGGTCATCCAAACTGTCCTTAAGTTCAGAACATAAGATCAAGCGTTGTAACAGTAGGTGTTTGGAGCGAGTAAAGGGATAATATGTATTTAACAATATTGATTGAATTTTGTATTTCCTTCTGTTGAGCCAAAACACAACTGCATCCATTCAGTCAGCTCATGTTTAAAAGAAGGGTGAATCTCCTATAAATGGTTCTCTCAAATATTTTTTTGTACTTTAGATATGAAAAAAGAAAAAATACCTTTCATAGGAGATTCACCCTTCTTTTAAACATAAGCTGTTCTTTCAAATATTTTGATGGAAAAAAACAAAAGAAAAGCTGAATATCACGGGCCTGTTGCTTACGTTTGCAGAATATATAGGTAATAAATAGATCAAACAAATATCATGATTATTATGTTTATAATATAGCATATAGTTATAACCATGATGTTATATTTATAAAACGAAATTAGGTTTTGTATAAATTTATAGAAAAAAGTTTTTTAGCTAAATATTAAGTTTTCCGGCATTTGAAGGGAAATGGACTTCCGGGAAATGAAATTCCGGGAAATGGCGTACAATCATTCAAACATGTTCAATGAATATTCTGAAACGTCCACAGACATCATAGGATAACCATGTTATTTTCAGTTCACTCAAACTGTCCATCAAAACTCAAGGTCTACAATTGTAACAATAGCTTTAGTTAAGTTAGTTTGTTTGGCATAAAATATCCCAAGATTATCTCATAATGTCAGTCGGTCTTCCAGGACATTCATTGAATATGTTTGAATACATAGCTTAACATTGTATAGCGGATAAGGCTACTGTTACAACTGCAGATCTTAAGTTCTGATCTCCTGAGCAGTTTTGAGGACCCAGCACATCAATCAGAATTCACCAAATGTCACCAGCGGGTAACGTCACTGTAGGTTGTAGAAACATCCTCCAGTTGAGCAAGACTCCTCTGACTAGAAATTAGAAGAAAAATTAGTATTTTCCATTTAATTCCAACTACCTTTGCTTATCTTGACATGTCAAGATAAGCAAAGGTAGTTGGAATTAAATGGAAAATACTAATTTTTCTTCTAATTTCTAGTTACAGGTATTCCACTAAACAGCTCAAACCCTCTAGGATTCAAGACTCCTCTGGCTTTCCAGTCGGAGAACACAACAGTCTGAGCCCCATTGACAACTTGTATGTCTGCTCTTGCACATATGGCACAACTGACAAGATACCACAGAGAACGAACAACCGATCGCAGCCGCTTCGTAGACACCCCGTAACCAACCTCGTCTCCGATTAAGGAACCGTCCGTGAATAGTAAATTTCGACCCTCGTATATTAAGGCAGCTTCCCTGCAGGCAGCTTTTGCTACCTCATGACTCACCTTTGCTCCACACAATCGCATGATAAGCCAGTATACTTTGGCGCATGTAGGGTCCCCTGCCGTTTCCACAGCCTAGGTCACTGACAGAAAGTGAGTATATCTGCTTATACCAGGTCGTACCACCACTCTTTTGCTCGGCATGCCAATCTGGGAGAGCTGCGCAAAAACACATCACCTGAAACTTCAGCGTATTCAAAATAAGTTCCTCAGGCTGATCCTGAACACCCCTCCAAGGACAAGAACATCTGAGGTCCACCGTCTGGCCGAGATAAAAATGCTCGACGATTGCTTTAGTGAGTCTATCAATCGGCACGCTGCCTGACATCGGATCACCAGATCATCCGGAATCTGGTTCCCCACCCCTAGGATTTTCAAATTGTAGTTTTAGTTGTAGATTAGGTAGGTTATCAAATTTTAAAACTAACAATGCTTCAAGGGCTGAACGGAAAATTTCATGTAAAACATAAACACTTCAAACACTACAAACACAAAAATTAAACAAAGCTGAAGAGCCCAATGGGCTGAAACACTTAAAATGTAAAAATTAGTATGTAAGACAAATGAATTGGAAATATAAAACATGTTAACTAAAACCACTCTTTTGCTCTACAGACGGTAGGCCTGACCGAAGCCCTGGGTCCCGTTGTAGCAATCTCCTGGTTTTGATAGCCAGGTCTTCGGTTACTGCGTACGCCAAGGGGACCCTACAATTTTCCACCAATATGGAAACTATTGGTATTGAGGCTCTATGATTTTAAGCAAAAACAAGCCGTTTACGACACAAAGGATAATCTAAAATTTCTTAAGCCCATGATCAACATCGCAGAAAGAAGCCGAATTCTTCCATTTGATACAGTATAGTACATACTAATCACTACATTCAACTTGCTGCACTTCCGTGCGTCATACAACATCTAAATCAAAGACATGTCAGCAAACAGTGCCATGAGTGAGTGCATATGCTTACCAAATGCATTGGAAGGTCAATCAGCAGCCACGCTGCGAGTGTGTTGAGATTTCCTGTTGTAGGTAGGTATGCTGCGGTTTTTGCCCCTTCTATCAATGGACCTTCCCGATCATTCCCATTCGTATTTTCCAATAAGAATCACTATGGCGGGAGCGAAACTATACATGCACTTCCACTTGTTTTGAACACTAACCTCTACCCACGTCGGAATGGATGCAATTTAAATGCTCCAATATTATATTCACACTCGACACTTGATCGCCTTTCTATTACACAACCTCGATAGGGGAGGTCACTATTTTCATGGACATTCACGATGCACTGTTCAGTGGGTGCATTCCTTAACACACATCCGCCGCTTTAGCGACCTTCACCAAAACTGGATTTTTCACACTAATCGACAGACCGCACTCTTTTTACCGAAAACCAATAACTAGAGAAGATTCTATTCTCGGGTGATGATTGCACACAGGAAACGCTAATAAACATTATTGCACTCGATTGCACTGCACTAATTCGATGGGCTCGCTTCGCTGGAGGACACACAAAACTTGACACGCACGGAGGAGGTGGGAATTTTCGACACTTTTCAGGAAAGCGCGCTGTAATTTATTTCAGATCAAGAAACTGCGACCGCCGTTCACTTCAGTGATTATTTTTCTAGGCAGATAATCGCTGCATTTGGCGAAAACTAAAAAGATAACAGCGTCGCGGTCTTTTTAATTCACTTGTAAATACACGCACAGGGACGATCCCGTTCGCGAATCAAAACTCGAACCCGAAATCAACGACAAGCGAAGTCGTTGACGTTTCTCGAGAAAGGTACATGTCAAGGGGTGAGAGGATTTTATTATTACACGATATTTCATCACGGTTAGTATAATGGTGAGAATTTGAATAGTAAAATCTTCGTGTTTAATTATTAATTAGTTTGAAGTCACATAAATTCTATGGAGGAATCCAGGTAACGCAAAAAAGAGGGAATTGGTGATAAAAAGTAAGAAAATTAACGGATATGACGATATTGAACAGTTCCATACAGTTTGAAACATAGCTAGAGAGTTATTAGCAATTCCAGTTTTAGATGATACGATGTTTAACCTCACTTAAGCTTTAGTTGGATTTCTCAATCATTTCTTTTTATATTTCAAAGCTTAAAACTAAAGAATGTATGATAACTGAATAATGAAAGAAAATCCTTACTTTACAATAGTTGGATACATTTATCCGCATACAATACTGTTTAGTTATCGAACAAGGACACGACAAATCCTGCACGGCAAATAATCCACACATATTTATTGCCCGCATAATCAAAAACCATTCCTGAACTATTTCCCTTATTATTGACGACCGTTTCCGTTATTGTTACGACGTTAACCCTTAGAGATGACAACTATAAAATAACAATCTCCTATATAGTTTTAACAATATGTCAGATGGTAAAAGGCCAAATAACAATATGCTAAATAGGCGGTTAAGTTAGGTTACCATAAAAAAACGGCAATTTTCACGAACAAAAATTTAGCTGTACTTTATGCCAAAAAGTTGCTTTATAATCCAGACCGATTGCAGACAGTAAAAAACCTTTCAATGACAATATGGCAAACATTAACAATATATGTTAATGTAAAGGGTGTATGGTGAACATGAGATTTAACTTATCGATAACAATAACATAAAATGTGATAATATTTCTTACAAGCTAAATATAGTTTTGACTATATAGCAAATTGTTTTTCATTATGCGGGTGGTAATCCATGTAAATTCCACATAATAATCATTTATTCACACATAAACAGAACCTTCTGAGAAACACAAATAAAGTTTATGTAGCAAATGAAAAGTATGTGTGGCCACACATAGGGGTTATGTGTACACATAGGAAGTATGTGCGCTTACTAATAGATATAATTTGTGGATTATATTGCATAAAATCATATATGGGACACATAGATAGTATCATTGCTTTTATATCAGTGCAAGGAAAAGCTGAATCTTTAATCCTTCTGGAAGAACCACTTACGGTGGTTCCGTGGCTGCCTGTACACAAGAAGATGCAATAAACAACCCGATTTACTAGAAATTAGAAGAAAAATTAGTATTTTCCTTATAACTTCAACTACCTTTGCATATCTTGACAGATACGCGTATTTCGTCTACAATGTGCAGACTTCTTCAGTGTCTCGTACTAATAACTCGACCCAAGTAACATTTTTAATTAGATAAACGCTTCATAGGCAATACGTATACAACTTTAAACTGAGTAATGGTTAAGTAGTGGTTGCACAAGCGCCCAGCCAATATTTTCACAAGCAAATCTGGCGAATCTACCCAGCTTCATGAAAATAAAAAAAATGTCAAGCAGAATATGTAATCGGTTTATAGCCTAGGAAGCTTTTATCCAAAAATTATACAACTAATTACGTAACTGTTCTTTTGAAACGCATATTCAGCATATTTATTTGTTCATCGCAATTTCTATTTTTAGAACTGTGACAAACAGCTTCTTATTGGTAGTCTTAACACGTTGATATAATCGCTTAAACATAGTCACTATACAGCATTCGAAAAAATATGTATGTCAAACGCTGTTTACAATACTCGTGGACGGTATTTACGGCAATGGTGTTGTTTTATCGTTGTAATGCGTAATCAACATTTAACTATATGAACTTTGTATTATAATGTTAATATATATTATATATTTATATATCACTTACCCGTGTACTTACCAGATTTGAACTCTGCACCTTCACCTTAAGAACGGTGACTGTATCCTCAGATCCATATCAGCTATGAGGAATTCCAGTGCCCATATTCAAAGTGTTCAAAACATATTTTAGTTCTAATAATGTTGAACAACAATAATTGCTGAAGCTCTTTACGAACAGGTTTGTACTGTTTTGAAAATCAGTGTTACCGAGATTCTTATAATCTAAACATGATCACCATCCAATTTACGTTGTTAGCTGTGCCGCCCTTAGAATCATTTGTGATTATTTTTCTAAACTACATTAACATCAATTTCATTTATAACTGTTGTTATAGATTGCTATATTTATTATTGCTATATTAATGAATTCCCGGTGATTAAAAAAAATCCACAAAGACCGGGAATTGAACACCTGATCTTCTGCTCAGTGGAATTTATATTGTTTATTTGAAAGCAATTTTCGACAGCACTGTCAATTCCGCGAATCTATGAGTATGAATTCCTCAAATAAGCTTCATACTTTCTCAGATTTCGTTTTCAATAGTAAGTACCGCTTTTCTTAATTTTTTAAACATCCTTCGAAATATTTTTAAATCTAAATGCTCTGCTCGATAAAATGGACGGTATTCCTTTTATTTAGTTTGACAGCTAAGACTCAACTCAAGAGCTCAAGCTCAAGAACTCCATATAAATAACTGCATATATGCTCCATACTCTTTGCCGCAACTACACTCAGGAAATTATCCCTACGATCAGAACTATTAACCACAAAGCCATAAGAGATCGCATTAAAAGATTATTGTTGCATTGGTCGATAAAAGCATGCCTCTTCTACGCTTTCAATTGACATCACTTATCAAGCGTGTATAGTCTCGTGGGATTGTGGCTCGGCTCTGGATGCCGAGGTTCATAGTTCGCATCCCGATTGCAACTTTTTTTTTCAAGTGAGGAAAATATTCATACGATCGTCATATGATTTCTTTCCATAAGGGAATCGTATAAAATTTGCAATAATGTCTTCTGGCTAATTTCCATACTATATTCGAATGAAATCTTTTCGATATGTTCGCTCAATGTACTTATACAACATTTTATACAGCTATAATCACTAAGCTGTATAGCGGCTAAGGTATTTCTAATATAAAGGCTTTTGAAAAGCTATTATAAAGCCAACAAATAAAACTGTGTAAGAGAACACAGAATGATAATTCAAAAGCTTAACCGACTAATTTCTTAGCTACATAAACAAGCTGTGTAAATGCAGACAAACATTGTTCGCATAAAAGCTTTCTTTTCAAAGTATGCAACCTAAAGCTAAATGTTGTGTTAAAGCTGTGTTACATTAAGCATAAGTACTGCATCGATTTTTTAATTCTGCTTATAGCTTATTCAGCTTCACTTGCTTTTATACAATTATAAAACAGCTTATAAGTTCTTAACTTCGGCTTAGGCAACTAAAAATGTTAGTTGGGGACTTATTAAGTCTGAAGAACAACTAAGAAGTCTGCACATTGTAGACGAAATACGCGTATCTGTCAAGAAAAGCGAAGGTAGTTGGAATTAAATGGAAAATATTAATTTTTCTTCTAGTTTCTAGTTACAGGTATGGGAACGTCCATTAATTACGTCACGCAAAAATTGACTTTTTACAAACCCCCCCTCCCCCCTTTGTCACGTTTTTTGTATTGACCTTCAAATGTTTTTTTATGGATCGTCACGTTTTACCAAACCCCCCTCCCCCCTTACTGCGTGACATAATAAATGGACCTTCCCTATTCCACTAAACAGCTCAAACCCTTTAGGAACCCGATTAAACAAATACAATAATTCTATTCAAAATCGATATAGTAAAAACAGAGCAAGTTGTATTTTGGATAGAATATTTTATTGTTCTTGTATTCAGATTTCAGAAAGGAACAATACAACCAATGGGGGCATTTAATTTGTTGGTTATTTTACTGATTGGAATTATAAAACGAGTGTCGCTCCAAACTAAGTTTTATGCGGGAAACATTACGAACTTTATTGTTTTTATTCCCTTCTTAGATCAAGTTAACTGCCATATTAAGGGTAGTTATTGAATATATAAAGTTCATAATACTTTATTCAAATTCTGAGCAAAACATTGAAACTCAGTCATTAAGTAGATTTTTTTTTAAATTTTTAAATTTTCAGCTTATCTACTGATTCTTAAATTGATTTTAATTGTGTCGAACTTTGTTAACGCTGATAATATCTTTTGAATTGCGTTTCAGTTGCTCATCCTTTTACAAATACGCGTTCCATCTACTATGTGCAGAGTTGCTTAGACACAATTTTAGACAAATTAAGTGTATCTGTCAAACAACGAGCAACAATAATGAAATTAAAAGGAAATAACTCAACACATTCATGTTATAACGTGATCCGAAGTTTTTCATAATAACATAATCTGTCATAACCATTAGATTTGATGCCACATATTGCACTTTCAAACAACTTCACCCAAAAAAATAGTCACATAATCAGTGGACATTCATTTAATGTTCATGTCATTTAGGAAGTGGAAAATGCTTTGCAAAATCAAACGAATCTCATGTGTCCAGTGGAATGTAAATAAGTAGTCAAATAGGAATTCTTTTTCTATACGATATTCATGTAAACGTCATTTCTTTTAGTATTGGAAAATATCTATGGTATTGGAAAATATCTAATATACACGAAAATATCTAATATCGAATATACATGTGTTTCCAGTATTGGCTAAGTGAAATATTTTTTCAGTGTACATATCACCAGTACCAGTATTTTCGTTTACGTTAACAAAAAGAATGTATGATTAATATCGTTCAAACGAAATCGAACATTTTGATGTATACTTTCAATTATATATATAATTTGTTTTAAGAAGTAACTTGCATCAAATATGAATTTAATTTAAACTGACAGAGGTTGCGAAGAATTTATTTATCGACTTGTCTTTTCACACGTTTCTGAAACTAGAACATTAATCTTGGTTAATATAATCAATTGACCAAACTACCATTACTCACCTTTAGTTACACTTTAAGTTTTTTTCGCCGAGAATCCAACAGCCGATTATTTCTGCATTTCAGTTTACTGAGACTCATCGAATAAATTACCAAATTTCAGGTAACAAATGAAAACATTGATCGCAAACAAGAATCAGTCATAATCAAACAAAGAATATCTTCACAGTAATATTCGTACTGAACATAGTCGAACTGCCGAGTTTATCGGCTGTTGGAAATTTTGCCGAAGTAAATTGAATGTGTAGTAATGGAATCTCCAATTTACATGATAAACAGCTTAAAGTGTTAACAGAAAGCAATTGATTTGATTCTATGAGAATTTTTACTATCCATACTTACCGATACAAGTATAAAACTTAAAAGTCACTTCATTGGAAAATTCAGGTAAGGAGCATTCACACTCAATTTACCTCCGCAAAAATTCCAACTGCCGATCAACTCGGCAGTTACTTTTGCTGATATCTCTGTATAATGTTTGTTTGTTAACTGAGTATCGGTAAAATTTTGATTTGTTTGCCGAATCTCGGTAATTTATTCACTGCATTGAACTGAAATGCCGAAATGAATTGAACTGAAATGCCGAAAAACTAAGTGTGTTCTTACAAGGAAAATAATCCACACACATTCATTGGCAAAAATCCATCAAAAATTCCACACAATACTGATGTGTTCACACATAAACAGAACCCTCTGTACAAATAAAGTACATGTGGCAAATGAATAGTATGTGTGACCCAAGGGGTGAGTCGCTCAGCACACTTTTCTCCTGTGCTATTTTTGTTTAGTGTGCCTACAAGGGTTGCGTGTTCCTGTAAGGTGCCGATGTGTTGACAGTCCAAATTTTAAATTTTGCTGTTCTTGGCAACCAGGCATTTGTTTTGTTTTCTATCAGAAATAAACAATGAAAATAAGCAGCAGTGCACTAAAGCGGGTCGTTTCTAGGAGTTTTAGGACATAAATTATGAATTTCTAAATGAGAAACCAGTCTTTCCAAGTTAAGAAAGTGGTTAATAGTGGATAGGACTTTGCTCAAGTGGGTGCAGAACTGTTTGATTCTTGCCTATAGCGTACTTCTCCCGAGCACCAAACGTCAATGTAAGAATGAAAGAATGTAACTGAGTTGTTCCCTATTTGATTCTTTTGCAGTTTTTTAGAGGTGTAGGTGAAATTTTTAGGGCTGATCGATACACAATAAAGGTAATTAAAGCAGTTCGTGTGGTCGAATTCGGTTATTCAAAAGTCCAACGCAACTCCCAGTGCAACCCGATCTAGAGTCAAACGAAATATGCAAAGAATCGCTCACCTTCACGATTTACGTGAATTAGTTTTCCATAAGATTTGCAGTGCGAATTCAACATACAAAACTCTCGCTAGATTGACGTGACGAAATAAACAGAGCGAAAAAAATGTCATCAACAACAACGCATATTGGCAAGGTTGCTGTTTTTTTCTTCTGAAAGGTCTTCTGTCAAAAGTGTTCCTCAGTGTGCCACACATGTGATATGGATTGAAAATTGAAGTAAGACATTGGCTGGCACACTGTTCTAAGCGACTTACCCATAGACTAACTCTAAGACCAGTAGGTCTCATACAAAAACGATTTTTTTCTTGGCTCAGTCAGTACTAGCACATCGGTCCCAAGCTCAATAATGCGCCCCTAATAATGAACTCATACGAACACACTCTCAAATATTCTGTCAAAGTAACACAGCAAATCAAAACAAAGGCGCAAATATGTATAACGAGGTGCTGGCTTCAAGGTGTACTTCGGGCCAAGGGGTTCTACAACAGTGAACCAATTTCAAATCGCTACTTGCATATTGATTGTTGACTTACCCTTGGTGTGACCACACATAGTGGTTATGTGTACACATTGGAAGTATGTGTGGTCACAAATAGCTTTCGTTTGTTGATTGCATTGCTGAAAATCATGTGTCGGACAAAAAGATCATTGCTTTTAAAAATTCAGAGAACTATTCTCAGATCGAAAACACTTTGAAATAAAAAAATAAAAAATCTATCACAAACAAACTCAAAGTAGAAAACTACCCACGTGAAGGGTATACCTATAGTTTCATTATAGTTTCACTATAGTTTTATTATAAGATACATAACAACCCTCCTATTATATTGTAAACTTTACATTTACTATATATTCTATGCTATCAAATCAGGAACTGTATTATATTTTCAATGTAGAATTAACAATATATTAAACTATAACCTCATTATTTTCTGTACTTTTGTTACATTACATTTTATTGTACGTAAAGGTTATGTTTTGGCGATGAAGAAGCTCATTGTAAAGAGTTTTCGCATGTATCAGCCGGAAACAAGCAGGCTATTGATCAGCTGGGTGCACACTGGAGTGAATATTCTTATAGTACGTTCACACTACTGATTATATTACGTGATGTAGAGTATCTTGACATTAGCAACTATACATCTAGTTTTCACTGGAAATAATGTACATTTCATTTGATATCAAAATACTCTATATCACGTAATATAAGCTGTAGGGTGAACGTACTATTAAGAACTGTCTTCCAATTTCGCCGCTATTAAGCTTTTTGACATTTAATCCCTATATGGCAAATGCAGAGGAATTAAGTTTTTGTTTTCCTCCAAATGATTTACCTTCTCACTTGCACTCCTTTGTTCTAAACGGCGCTGTAGTGTGCGTGCGTCAAACGCCACTAAGCCTAATAAGAAAGGCTT
This sequence comes from Aedes japonicus, assembly GCA_034211315.2. Classification (NCBI taxonomy): domain Eukaryota; kingdom Metazoa; phylum Arthropoda; class Insecta; order Diptera; family Culicidae; genus Aedes; species Aedes japonicus. The sequence continues at coordinate 43,333 of JASCZW010008312.1, read as the reverse complement.
TGTTGATACAAGCCATTTACGTCATGTTTTCCAAAATATTTGGTGCGAGGTATGACATCTATGGACTAACTCTAAAGCTTGTAGTACACTGTTTGTCCAATAGCCAAATATTTGTCATAGGCAGATAGGCATCTGACAAACATCTATGATATCTGTCAGCTAGCACATCGGTCCCAAGCTCAATAATGCGCCCCTTATAATGAACTCACACGAACACACTCTCAAATATTCAGTTAAAATAACACAGCAAATCAACACAAAGGCGCAAATATATATAGCAAGTGGTTGGCTTCAAGGTGTACTTCGGACCAAGGGGTTCTACAACAGTGAACCAATTTCAAATCGCTAGTTGCACATTGTTTGTTGAGTATACTATACTATAGTAAGCGGCGTCTGCTGGTTAGTGTATCATCATCGATACTGAGATACGGATGTCCAGCCTGGATCGCAGCGCTGGAAACCAAGCGAAACCGAGCGATGTTGAACAGTACGTTCAGGCTCAAGGCCATGTGAGTCGCGAGTGCGTACCGACTATAGTCACTAGATTCATAGTCTGGCGGATACAACAACGGGAGCCAATTTGAACTGTCAGTTGGCGGAGCCAATCGAGCATATCTCGAGTAATTCATGTTAAGCGCCTAAGAGTCATTTGTAAACAACGTTGATTTCTCACAAATTACGAGAATCTCACTATATCCTGCTACTCCATATGGTAGTACTAACATTCTTCTACCAAATGCTGCTTTCATTTTACGAGAGTGATTTAAGATTCAGGAGAAATCGATATTTAAAGTCATTGTCTACAAATGGCTTTTAGGCCCTTAACATGAATTAACATCGATTGGCTCCGCCAACTGACAGTTCAAATTGGCTCCCGTTGTTGTATCCGCCAGACTATGAATCTAGTGACTATAGTACCGACCTATTTCATCGGAGGCCATGGTTGCTTCAGGCATTACTTGCATCAATTCGGACACGCAGCGTCACCTTTCTGTCCGGAGTGCGCAGACGTCCAAGACCAGAGCACGCGGTCTTTGACTGCCAATGATTCGGACCATTGCAAATCGAGATGCTTCCCAGCCCAGTTAACATCGTCTATTATAGTATGTGTCGTGACGAAAATGCGATCAACGGAAAACATATTGGCGCTACAGCAAAAACAGCGGAAGAATCAAGAAGCAAGTGGTGGAGCGGAGTAGTGGGTTGTCGTTCTCCGGTGATGTTCCAACGTCGGGGATCTCTCCTCCATTGTATGGTAGGTCCGCAGCCGGGAAGAACTCGAGTCGATTGCGTCAGTTTGTGGGAGCTAAATGGCTCACCGTCGTTCGCTTTCGGGATCCACAGGCGGCTACACCTCCTTCGGAGTAAGGTAGATCCGCCGTTAGGGACGAGAAGGGGATATGTGGTTGAGTGGTTTCAGTTTCTGTTTTCTCACAATCATGAGCCGGCATATTCTGCGATTGGAATAAGGTGTAAAGACTCGTGTTAGATAACTCTCCATTTCGTTTGCACAAAGTCATCACACTCAGTTCTGTCGGTAAGTGAGAGCGACTTGTTATGACTTGTACCATGGGCCTGCAAGCCACAAGCGTCCCTTTATTGTCTATGGTAAATCCTTTGGGCATTCCGTTCAAGAATTTTCGGATATTTATGCAAGTATCAGAAGCGTTCGTAATGTAATATCGGTTTATTTTTTGCTGGTTAATGTTTTTGGAACAAAGTTTAACCCATTCTATAAAATTGCGCACGGACGGACATGGCACCCGTCCGCCCAGCTCTGCCTCGTTTTTGTATTCTTGGAATTGGTTTTTACGAATGTCAGTTACCAACCGTTTCATTTTTTCACAAGTAAAAAATACTTTCTATCGACAATCGGATTGCTTTAATAAATTAAAATAGATGCACGTGTAGAAGCTAGCATTCTCCTAAGCCTCGGAAACGAAAATATAGAACAGACTTCGCACGCACATTCATTCCACAGACTATTTCGTTCAAAGTTCACTTGGTACAGACGATATTTGTGTTTCTAAGGCCGGACGCCCGTTGATCTGGCGGAGTTGTGACATCTGCCCCACGCCAGAACACCTATCATGGAGGTAATGCCACATCAGTGGGCGCCTTGCCTGGGCTGAATTATTATGATCTAGGTCCTGTATTTTACAACTGTACATACTAGGATGATGATAAATAGAGACGGCTTCTTCGAACTTCCATGTGAGAACACAGACTCCCGATTATGTTGAGACTGGCTAGTCACGAGTTTTCGAAAACAAAATGCTTTTTCTTGATCTCCATGTATGTACACGCTAAACCTAGGGACGAAAAATTGAGGTTTCCAAAAAATGGAACAAACTAAGAATCTATTCCACGCGTTGACCTAGTAACTCACATGAGACAATAAAAACAAAATATGTTAATGATTTTTCTTGTTTACTTGCAAAATGTTGATGACTTAATAAATTATGAGCTGAGTTTAAAACAAGATTCTTTTGATTCTAAAAAAAACAGAAATATTCCTTACTGGTTAAGCCCTAGGGGTGGTATCAAAAAGTACCAAATTGCTCTCACTATATATCAGGTTATATAGCATCTTCTGAGTTGTTTGTTTTGTCCTTTGTTCTGTACACTATTGAGAAAATTCCTATTTACATCCTATAGACATTGCATGCACAGCTTCACTGTTGTCAGTTATCCGTGGGGTTGGTACCTCGGTATCCTTATAGGCTATGCACCAACTACGAATTGGTTGGCGGGGGTGGCCTCCGATCGTATTCACCTCGACCCCCACCGCCACCACTGGCGCCACCTCCTCCTCCTCGGTAGTCCATGAAGTCACCGCCGGGACCACCGCCACCCGGTGGTCCTCCGCCTCGATCGTACCCAGAACCATACCGGTACGGATTGTCACCCGGAGGATAGTAGCCACCAGATGATGGCATCGGGTAGTGATTGCTGGGGTAGCCTCCTGGCGGGGGCGGATATCTATAAGGGGAGAAATGATGATTGTTAATGATAAGAACGGGAATGCAGGTGTAGTGATGAACTTGCCTTCGTTTGTCCTTGTAGGACCGGTCACCTCGATCCCGGTCTCGATGATCACGGTGGTAGTTCGATGGCGGGTGTCTACTGTAACCATCGTATCGGTCACGAGGCTTGTGGTCACTGAATCTGTGTGAAAGGAAAGGAAACGAAAATTAGTTCATTTTATGCCCATGGGAAATACACATTAAGATAGGAATCTAGGTTCTTGGCATATATTCGCAAAAAAATAATGCAATTTTCTAAGAAGCATAGTTTTGGGCGGTTTTTTCGATGAGATTCGAGAAACGGTTTTGCAAAAATATGAGCTATGAAGTAATAGTAGCTATGTGTTAGAAATCTTTGCTACAGCGCTAAAATACGAAATTCTTCAGAACAGTTCTTCAGAGGAGTTTATTGAAGTTCATTAGAGAAATTTCGTAGAAAAGTCAAGGAAAGTTCTTCAGAGAAATACAGGAAAGTGTTCTGGACAAGTTCAGGTAAGTCCTTCAGAGAACTTCGAGGAAATTCTTCAGCGAACTTCAGTGTAGTTCTTCAGAGAACTTCAGGGTAGTTTTTCAGAGAAGTTCAGAAAAATTCCGAAAAGTTTGGGGAATTTCTTCAGAGAAGTTCTTTACAGAAATGCAGATAATTCTTCAAAAAAGCTCGGGAAATTAAGGGAATTTCTTCAGAGGATTTTCAGGGAAGTTTTTCAGAGAACTACAGGAAAGTTCTTCAGAGAACTACAGGGAAGTTCTTCACAGAAATTCAGAGAGGTTCTTAAGAAACCTTGGGGGAAGTTCTTCAAAGAATTTTAGGGAAGTTTTTCAGAGAACTTCAGGGAAGTCCTTCAGAGAATTTCAGATAATTCTTCAGAGAAGTTCCGGAAAATTCCTCAGGGATTTTTAAGGATATTCTTCAGACAACTTCGGGGAAGTTCTTCAAAAGACTTCGGTGAAGCTCTGCAGAGAACTGAGAGTTCTTCAGAGAACTGAGGAAGTTCTTCAGAGAACTCGATAATCTTCAGAGCGGAAATTCTTCAGTAATTTAGGAAGTTTTTCAGAAGTTCTTCAGAGGAACTGGAAGTTCTTCATTGAATCAGAGGAACTTCAGTTAGAAATTTCAGAGGGTTTGAAGTCCTTCAGAGAACTTCGAGGAAGTTCTTCAGAAATCTTCGAAGTTCAGAAACTTCAGAGTTTGGAATTTCTTCAGAGTTCTTAAGAAATGAAGTTCTTCATAGAAATTTTAAGACGCTCGGAAATTAAGGAATTTCTTCGAAGATTTTCAGGAAGTTTTCAGAAACTACAGGAAAGTTCTTCCGAGAACTAAGGCATTCTTCACGAAATTGAGAAGTTCTTAGAAACTTTGGGAAGTTCTTCAAGAATTTCAGGAAGTTCTTCAGAGAACTTCAGAGAACTTTAGATATCTTCAGAGAGTTGAAAATTCTTCAGGAATTTTAGGAAAGTTATTTCAGGGAAGATCTTTATTGAAATTCAGGAAAATTCTTCAGAGAACGTCAGTAAAAATTTTCAGAGGACTTTGGGGGAAGTCCTTCAGAGAACTTTGTGGAAGTTCTTCAGAAATCTTCGGGAAAGTTCTTCAGAGGAGTTCAGGGCAATCGGTTAAATTCATTGCTTTGAGGTTTCAAATTATTCGTATGTACCGGTTCTTAGAGCAGCAAAAATGAAATGATATTGAAATGACAGGTTTGTTTAAATTCAAGTGGCTGTCAATTTCACGTGATTTTGAAGAAAAATGGCAATTTTCCAATTGTGTAGGAGTTTTAGAAGGAAAGCACGTTAGTATAAAAGCCCCTTCAAAGAGCGTCAGTGATTATTTAAATTATAACAATCAGTTCAGCATCACTCTAATGGCTATGGTGGATGCTGAATACAAGTTTACGTATGTCAACATAGGAGCAAAAGGAAGGATCAGTGATGGTGGGTTGTTTGTCGATTGCTGTTGGGGAAACTGATGCAGGATCTTTGGCTCCTAAGATGCCTGTTTCGGCTAGTGGGTAAGTTTTAAAGCTTAGCTGACGCGAGGACGATCTGTTGCTCTTGAGACCTGAATCTGCTCAAATTTGTTGTTCAAGATCCTTAAAGCCATCGCACATTTTTTATACAAGAATATCTTCAGCCCATAACATCTCACACGAATCCAGTTGAATGTTGTTTACTCTTGGGTACGTACCACAAACACAAAGAGATATTATTTTCAACTGCTTTCATTAAGGGTAGGTACTGTGAAAATTCCATATTTTTCCAGACAGAGCATTCAATGTAAACTTTATTTTCGGTGATATTATCAATTTAACAATATTATCTTTCAGTTTTCTTTTCCTTCAACAAGTTCCTTTCAGTGTATAATTCATTTATATTAGATTTTTTCTAAGAATAAGTCTATCTTTCTAAGCTATATCTGTCTATTCTTTATACTAAGTATTTTCAATGCAGCAGAATTGATTGCATGATTCTAACAGGAAAGAAATAAGTGTTGAGAAAATTTGAATTTTTCTATTGGGTTTACATATACAGTTTTCGCAACCTGATAGACATTTTTAACACATGTAATTGACGCCCTAATTCTAGCACAAGCAAGAATTAAGATTTGAATCATCGTTCTCGAATGCAGAACAATCTTCTGTCATTTCAATTGCCCTATCATTCTTCGTTATGGGTTCTACGATATTGGCGATGCGCGTAGACTCTGTGATAACTATCAACCGCTACGTGACGATTTCGTCACACTACTACTAGATATTTTAAAAATATTATTTATTTTCAAATTAATATTTTTTTTTGCGTGGCTATTCCCCAAGTTCCAAGCCCCCTCGTTGTAATAACCCACCGAACACTTACCTATCTCGACTACTCCACCGGTCGTCCGGATAGGCGCCACCGCGCCCTCCTCCTCCTCCTCCTCCATCTGGGAACATTCCACCGCGCATACTTTGAGGCGTACCGGGAGGTCCACGGGACATGCCACCCCGCGGACCCCGATCCCGGTCGTAATCGTCCCATTTTTTGTCCCGATCTCGATTATTCCTGCAATCACACACACATCGCGAATTAGCATCCAACATTGCTTTGCTTTGCTTTCAAAGTGCTCACCTTCCATCACCATGCAGCCGCTTGTACTCCTTGCTGTTTTCGTCCAGCTCACCGTCCTCAAGTTTTCGCTTAACGTTCGAAAAGGTGCTGTCGTCCTTTCCGTCATCGCCCGCTCCTCCCCGCTCGGGTGTCGAAGGACCACCATGATGCCGTTTCTTCTCCTTCCGTTCCCGTCGTTCGCTACTGCCACCAACGGTTTTCTCCTTTTCCCGCTCCGCCAATGGCGTTGATACCACTGGCGTACCCTGCAGTTGATTCTGGCTGTTATCTTTCTTGCTAATCTTCTTAATCTTTCCCAACGTCTGCAGCGCTTGCGGAATGTTGCTTTTAGAATGTTTCTCTTTGGCTTCCTTGACGGGCGAGTTTTGTGCCGAACCGCCGCCATCTTTCGAGTGATGGTGATGGCCGTGGCCGTGCCCGTGCCCGTGATGATGGTGACCATGGCCGTGATGATGATCCTTCTTTTTCTCACTACCTCCCGTGGTCTGGTGACCCTCGTCGCCTTCACTTCGCTTCAGTGCGTGCTTGTAAAGTTTGAACAGTTTCTTGGCGTCGAATTCGGTAAATTTCGACACGAAGTACCACAAATTGCTTCTCCATTCCTTAACCTTTTCCGCGTCCTTGTAGACCGAAAGACACTGGTTGATTTGATTGCCGATGCTCAGCAGACAGGCCCTCGTCTGATTCACCTGCTCCTGCGCCGGAAGCGTCTGATCTGGATTATCGAGCGTTTTCAGCGCCTTTTTGACAGGCCGCATCTTCTCCTTGCACTCGTTGAAAACACTCGGATCCAAATCGCCGATGATATTCAACGCACATGGTTCGTTGTTCGCAGTGAAGTGCATCGGGCCACTATTCTTCTTCTTTTCCTTTTTGGTTTCCTTGGTCTTTTCCCGCTTCTTTCGCTCCTTCTTTTCCTTCTGCGTGTGTTCCTTGTGCTCTTCCTTGGGACCATTCGAATTCGTCTCGTGATCGTGATGGTGCGAGTCCGATTCGGACAGCTTCTTGATTTTGGAAGTATTCGGTGTCGAGACTTTCTTATCTTCAGTCGAGGAAACGTCGTTACCTTCCGGATCATCTTTGAAGGCACCCGGCGACAGCGGAGAATGGACAATCTCCGCTGAGATGGCCTTGGCTTCTCCGCGAGGTTTCCGCTGTTTGCGAGGTTTCTTACCGATCCCTTTTTTCAATTCGATGTGCTTCCGGATGATTTTCAACAGGTACTCTGCCCGGGACTGCAGATGCTTTGCCTGAGGCTTTTTGTCCGCTTCATTTAGCAGAATTTTATCGGAGAGGTTCAGTGAGTCTTCCATCTTCATAGCCTCCCAAGATCCGATACCGAATTGGTAGATTCCACGGAGCAGTCGCGAATCATCTTCGTTGGTCCAGTCTACGTCAAAATTAGCCGATCGGGTTTTAATGTTCAGGATCCACTTGGATCGTTCATCCGGATCAAGAGGGAGAAATTCGTCCAGTGGTGTCAGCTCTTCTACGCACTGCAGGAGAGTTTTTACATTGAACGACACGCCTCCGAAACGAATGGAGAAGGCAGCACGCGGACCACGTTTCTTCTCCTCCGGAATACTCTTATCTTTCTCCTCGTTCTCTTTCGACTGTTCCATAAACTGGACACAACGTTCCTGTAGCATTTCTGCTGCGCGCTTCAACTCCGATAGAGGCTTTTCCTGCAGTTCGGCATCCACGGCTATTGCTTCCAGACGCTTTAGCGGCGCAGGGAACTTTTTGTAGCTCTTAATCAATCGCCTTAGCTCGTTATCCGAGAAGCCTGGAATTTTCTCCTTGTTGGAAGGTCTTCCTCTCGTACCCGCTTTCTTACCACCCTTGCCGTCCTCACTACCATCCGATTCATCTTCGGTATCGTCGTCTGCTTGGCGTTTCCGCTTTTTCTTAACGGCACCACCTTCGTCGGGTTGATTTAACTGTTGAAGAGTTTTTCTCCTCGGTGGAAGATAGAGATCATTCAGCTCCTTGTTGCGTTCCTCGGCTTCAATCCGTTCTCGGTAATTTTGAGGAATAATCTCGTCCCAGTCTTTCGTATCACCATCCTGATCTGCGTCCGTCGGTGGTTTAACGGTATTTCGTATCGCAGAAGTCTCCTTTTCCTCGTCAAAGTCGAACGTCTTGACGTTGAAAGCCGACAGCAGTTCATCGCCTGGCATTTCCGGATTCTCATCCCTCGTTTCCGCCCGCTTCAGAATTTCATCAATATCACATACCAGTTCATCGTCTCCCTCTTCGTCTTCTTTGAACAGCTCTTCCGCACCAAACTTCAAAATAGCCGACAATTCGTCCTTGTTGAAAGGATTTGTCGCATTGCTGCCTCCGTTCTTGTCCAACACCGTCCGACCCGTCGTATCCATCCGCTGAATGACCAAATGATCCAGCACCATCTTCTTCTTAGCCCGTTCGACAATATCTTCCTCAACGGACCGCGCCGTCACCAGTCGGTAAATATTAACCTGATTTTTTTGTCCAATTCGATGAGCTCGGGCTTGTGCCTGCAAGTCGTTCTGTGGATTCCAGTCCGAATCGAAAATGATGACTGTGTCCGCTGTGGCCAAGTTAATACCCAGACCGCCGGCGCGGGTTGACAGCAAGAAACAGAAATCTGTCGACCCATCCGCATTGAAGTGATCCAACGCTTGCTTCCGAAGTTCGCCCTTAATACTGCCATCTAGTCGTTGAAAGGAGAAATGCCGTTTCTGAAGATACTCCGCCAGAATATCCAGCATTCGTACCATTTGGGAAAAGATCAGCACCCGATGACCGGTTTCCTTCAACCTACAGAGTAATTTGTCCAACAGGACCAGCTTGCCGGAACCTTTGAGCAATTGAACCACCACTGCGTCCTGGTTGGTCTGCGTTTCGAATTCCTCCGGTCGAGTTAGCAGGGCATGATTACAACATTTTTTCAGCTCGATCATGATGTTTAGGAATGTGTTGATCGATCCTTTCATACCCTTTCGCAAGGCATCGAAGTTCTTGGTGAGTATCCATCGGTAGTACTGCCGCTGGATGGAGGTCATTTCTACCCGGAGGATTTGTTCCACCTTCGCAGGAAGGCTTTTTTCGACATCTTTTTTCACTCGTCGAAGGATGTACGGCTCGAGCTCTTTGTGCAGTTTGGTGTACGACTTATCGTTGCTGGGATTGGCATAGTTTCGCTCGAACGATTCCCAAGCATCGAATCTTCCGGGCATAATGAAGTGGAGTAGCGCCCACAGTTCTTTGAGTGAATTCTGCAGAGGCGTACCAGTTATCAACAGCCGATAGTTGGTATCGAATTCTTCCAGCGCTTTATAGAGTAAGGAATCGTCGTTTTTCAATCGATGAGCTTCATCTACTAAAAGCGCTGCCCAACTGACGCTTCCCAGGAAGGTTTTGTCTTTCAGAAGAATTTCATACGTTGTCAGGATGGCATTGAACTTGAGCTTCTTGTTTTCGAAGCACCATTCATACTGCCGGATGATTTCTCGCGAAGCCACATCGCCTAGGTACGTGACGACGTTCATCTCCGGTGCCCAAATGGCAAATTCTCGCTGCCACGCTGTCATCGTACTCAACGGGACCACACACAGGAACGGACCGTATAACTGTTGCGCTTTGAACAAGTAATACAGGAAGCAGATGGTCTGAATAGTTTTACCCAAGCCCATTTCGTCCGCTAAAATGACGGAGTTCTCCTTGCACCAAGTAAGAACCAGCCAATTGAGACCATCCATTTGGTAATCTCTCAGTTTAAGGCCTCGATCCTCGCCCAAATAGTCGGGTTGTGCCTTGAGGTGATGAAATTTCGGTCGATTCTTTATCACTCTACAGTGCTTTGAAGGTGTTCTTCTACTGTTGTCCCTATCTTGGAACTCCTCGACTTTCTTTTCCCACTTTTTCACTATCAAAGTCGCATCTTCCCAGGTGGAATCTGCATAGGGAAGCGACTCCCACTTGCAGAGATAGTCGATTCCGCCTTCTGGCTTCTCCACCTGAGCTATCACTCGCTCCACATTGTAGTAGCTTTTGAGCAGATCCTGCTGCAGTTCCTGTTGACATTCGTAATAATCGATATCCTCCGGGCCAGCTTGGTACTTCCGCCAATACTCGATATCCTTCTCTCGCTTGATATAATTCTCCAACTTCTTCATTCCCTTTACCCGCTGCTCCTTCAACGTTTCTTCCGATTCCCAAGTGCAATGTAGATACGACCAACCAGACCATTTGATTAAATATTGCTGCTCTGTTGTTTTCGTATCGTTCTCATCGACACCGTCGTTCGGATCGCCACTCTCATCCACGGCATAAGTCGTCGTTGCCGCCCCCGTTGCCCCCTTCTTGCCATTCCGTTGTCCGATTATCCTTTCTATTGTTTCAGTCTTCTCATCTTCGGCAGCAGCCGCCGCAGCAGCTTCTTCGGCCTCCTGATCTACCTCCAGCAAATCTTCGCTATCGGTCACCTCATCACCGCTCGCTTCCTTATAACTAACAGCTGTTTTCCTCCGATTTCTACCCTGCCGCGAGTTTTCCCCACCACTGTCACTGCCCTCGTCCGATGAGTATGCTGCAGCAGCGCGTTTCTTTTTCTTTGCCGTTTTCGATTTCGCTGCAGGAGCTGCACGCTTTTTTGCAGCCGCTGCTGCCGCCGCCTTGCGGGCTCCGTAGCTCCGGCTGTCATCTTCGTCATCGGAACTGTCCGGTCCGCTGGCGTCACTGTCCTCCGAAGTTTCCGACTTCCATCGGCTGCTGCAAATAAAAACAAAACAAAACAAAAAATGGCGCATTAGTTTTACCTTGAGAAATTTTAAGTGTCGGAGCAAAATAACTAATTTTAGTCGCATGTCGTCATTGGGTGAAAATTTTCCGCTTCTGCGCAGTGAATCGGCAGGGAAATATTCTAGAAACGTCCCATCGAATGATCAGAAAAAATGTTTTTGAAAAATTCGTACTTAAAACTTTGTCTAACTTGGTATTTACCTCTTGTTTGGCCGAACACTGAGTGGAGTTAGTGCTATGAGAAGCGTCTTTTCTATAACCGACATGGACGTATTATTCGTAATGGCAAATTTATCGATTACTGAAGGTTACTGTATTTAGCACAAACTTTTAATGTTTATTTCAACTAACAATAAATAGCCAAACGATCGTCACCCAAAATTCGGCAAAACTCGAAAAGGCTACCACCGGAATGCTACGAACTAGAAAACTTCTTCGAAATTGGAAATTTTCTTCGGTCGACTCCTCTTCAACGAACGTGTGTGTTTCGATTCGAGGCACAAATAATTCTGACCAATGTTCGCAGCCAGGAGATGCCAGAAGCTTCCCTTTTCAAGCCAGGTGGATTGTATGGTGCAAACTGCTTTAGAAATAGTTTTGCGATGCAAAAATATAGGTCCAATAAGAGAGGATAGAGAGTTCTTCATAACCAGAATTTAGGTGACTTTTCTAGTGGAACTTTGTCTAGTCCTAGGAGTTCAGTTAGTATGCGACATGTACTGAATGGATAAGCAGTATTGTAAGCTGTATAAAATAGATTATATTGCTTAAAAAGAATTACTTTAGATGGTCTGACGCTGAATTAAGTGGAATAGCTATGGATTATGAAAGGCAAATCAACTGGCTGAATCGATTGATCTAGAATAGATGACCAGGAATAGTTTTACCAGTACTTGTAAATAAATTTACAAACTGGCAACCTGGTAATTCTAAAGCAAAAATGGATTGTTAAGTAATGACGAATTAAAAACCAACCATATATTATCAATAATGACAAACGTTACGGAAAGTTCTACCTTATATTTTAGTAGAATTCTCCAATAGAATATCGAGAAAAAGCTTACAAATTGAAAGACAAGCTCTCTTACTCTCATTCAGTTTCTATCTTCCTGCATATTTGGAGCGGCGCAGGTTGGTTCTCCAAATTAGAAATGGTTGAATATTAGCCAAAGTTTGAACAAGAACAATATGATGCCCCATAGGAAGAAAGGTGAATTCTTTCGGATTCAACGAATTCAAATTCGGAAGTCTGGAATGGTCTGGTAAAAAGACCCTAAAGAAAATTAATTGACAGAATTGAAACTGGAATATTTTATTTACGGTGACGAAATCGATGCATTTGACGATTTCATGTATCAGGTCTCATTGGTGACCGCAGATAATGCCACCAGCAGAGAAATACAACGACATAATATGGCAGGAAACCGGGATTTAACGTTGGATTCCTAAAAACTTAAATACTGCTGGTCCTATAAAGACCGCACCTGCGTCACCATGTTTCGCCACCGGTTGAAAGATGCTTGCCGCCTTTTGTTCCTCGAGTGTCACACTTCCAAGATCTCGAAAGCTTCCGACCCACTTTTAAGCATATTGCTATGAGGTACCAGGTGGTTATCCACCGATTGCCTGTCGATCTGCCAAATTTGGAAGACGTTTGCATTTAGTGATCTAGAATTAAAGTATTCCGTCCACTATATTACAAATTGCGATTGGTTGTTGAAACGATGAGCTTGGAAATCAATAGAAGCATCAAGTTGTCAGAAGGCACGAAATGGTTCTAAGAGAATGTAATTTTACCAAATCTTTCAATTGTAACTATAAATGGATTAGGTTAGCTTGCTCTCTTTGGAAGATTCGAATCACCTGATGCAGATATAAGTTCCAGTTGTAAAATAGTTTGAAGAATGTAGTTGTACAAATTGGAAGTTTGCGAAAGAAGAGTTTGCTTGGTGCATCGGCTGTGGACGGTTGTGTTGATGCTTTGTTGCGCACTATTTTCTATCGGGTATAGCGCGTTGGTATTGTTTCGGTTATGACACGAGTGATCGAGTGAACACAGGAATAAGCAACATAGCTGCTTTTCGCCGGATGTGGTCGGGACTATAAAAAGTCACTTTTTGAGTTACATAATTAATGGACGTTCCCTAATTGAGACTCTTCAAAAGCAGAAGCACTAGGATAACCACACCGCGATCATGAAGGAGTCTGGATGTGGACCGGGTGGATTCCACAAAAGGTTTTCAGACACTTGAAAGGTGAAACGTGCTCTTAAAAACGCGGAGAAAACAGGTAATTGTTATCTGTTTTGACCCTACATCAAAGTAAGATCTAATTTATAAATAGCCCTAAATAATGTTACTTGCAGCAAAACTTTCTATCACACGGTAAGCAAACAAATGACAACATCAAAATGTACTAAATATCCATGACATAACATATAACGGGGAAAGGCAGGGACCATCAGGGCACCCAAGTAAGGGGCTTATTACGGTTTTCACTTTACGGTGAAAACGAAGTAAAAACAAAAAACCTTATTACGACTGTCACCCAAGTGAAAACGTATGCAAAAGTTCATCCGAGGTGACGATTCGGATGAACTCGGTGTTATTATGGTTGCCACGACACCATCACGCCACCGAAAAAAGTGACGCAAACCGTAGATTTTCTGAGGGTGACTACGATTTTCACTTCACTATCACTTCCACCTCACGGAGTATATAAAATCTAACCATTTTACGTTCAGCCAAATTTTCTAACACAAGGTGAGCAATCAAATGACCACTACAAAATATACTGCATATCCACGACCAAATATATAACGGGGAAAGGGAGGGACCATAAGGGCACCCAAATGAAACGATTTGGATAGGGAGCATGGGACTGCCACCTCCCTATTGTTAACATTTCGCGAAACGTGGGCGGGCTCTTCGACCACATCTATTGGGTTTATTCTAGTGCTGTGGGTGTGAACTAGCTTTTGGAAGGAGATTCTTTTCCCTATACTGCCGTTCTACGCATAACTGTCCCATGTTACTTTTAGTCAAATTGCATGTTTTTCAATATATGCTTTATTTTTTAACTATACTATTGTATACAAACAAAAAATTATATACTTTGTTCTGAGTTTGTATCAAAAAAAACATCAAGTTAGATTGTGCCATGTTGAAATTCTAAGCATAAAAGTCCCACTACGACATTTATTAAGAGATCTTAGAAAATAAAATTGATTTAAGTTTACAACATTCTTTGTAGGAACTACTCGACACTCAGCATTGATAAGGGTCTTATATGTAAACTTAAACAATGACTTTGACATGAAAACATTGACATTAAATTGTCTATATAAGCCATCATTTGCATTTGATAGAACTGTGTTTTTTAATGATGATATGGTGATAAAATAATCAGAATCATGGTAGGAGCATAAACAATAATGCACATGGCATGTTTATTTGAAAACGTAAATTCTATCGGCAACGATCCATCAATACATCATGCAGTGCGACTGATATGCCTAGAATTTTCTGCTGCAAGGCAAGATTCTACGCATATCAGTCCCACTGAATATTTTACCTCGTATTTTACATACAAAAATAATCCTATTGTTTGTAATACCACAGATTCCATCGAAACTCAGCGACATCTTCAAATGTCAATCATAAATTTGTGGGTTTTACCACGAATCTTACCAGCCCTACACAATAGTGACGCAAAACTTAAAACGCTTTTTTCTCAACTACAACTTTTGCAACATGGGACAGTTATGCGTAGAACGGCAGTATATTTGCGGGCTTCGCGTAAGTGTGTCTGCTTACGGGCCCGGCCAAACGTTTTTGGCCCTTCATACAGGAGCTTGATGATCACAAACAACATTAGAATCCTGATCAAATCGTTTTTTTTTTTTTTCAGATTATACCACTATAATAGATGATAGTATTACATCATCACATCATGGGCAGTCCCAAAGAGATCGGAAATAACCCGTTAAGTGGAGACTGCTATGCGAATAGCGACAATGAAGTGTACAATTTTATCATACATATATTTTTAACATTCATATTCTGAAAAAATATTTTGGCGAACTACTCAGAAAACACAAGATTGCATATGATGATGATATGATTGCGGATATGAGTGTAACACTTTTTTGGGAGTCTTAACTGTAAACGAGTGGTCGCGTCACAACGAAATGTACCATCTTCAACTCATAGATTAGAACAGTAGAAGAACCTTCCGATACACGCGAAGTACAAACGTTAAGGTGAATATCGCTAGAATTTTAGAATGCACATATCTACACACTTAGAAAATTTTACAGTATCCGGTAATTTTTTACCGAACTTATAACAGCTGAACGTTCGGTAATCCGATTTACTGGATTTCGGTAAAATTTTACAGTATTCCGGTAAAAAAAATTACCGGAACTCATTGAATCGGACTCATACCTAAATCCATTGAATCGGATTATCGAACGTTTAGCTGTTGAAAGTTCGGTAAAAAATTACCGAATACTGTCTAGTTCTACTGTAGTTTTTGATCTGACCATGAAGGAAGAAGCTCGTGGAATACCAGATCCACTCCGTTCGGTGTTACATCAGTTTGTGCAAGTAAATTATTAACGAAATTCATAGCGCCTCTTTCAAACTTCAAAATCCTTGCTCCGTATCAACCACAGGATATCAACCAGTTGTCTGATATTGCCTCGATTTCGAAATTGCCAGATCTGATCTTTGCGCATTCCTACGGTCCCTAGGGAAATCAGAGAAGTGCTGGGTAAGCTGGACTTGGACTATATGGGGCTGATGTACAAGTTCTTGAAACAAATAGATGTACTCGATTGATCCTCTCTTAGCTGTCGTTTTAACACGTCCATCTCGTCCCCTACCCCGCAATACCGCTACTATTGTATTGTTACAGCGCAATGCAACATCTACGCCATACCAACAACAGCAACAATATCACATCGCCAATCTGCTGTTGAAAGCCAACATTAAGATTCCTACTTCCCCATTCCCACCCGATTCATTGTAATCCCTAACCTCGACCAAGCCGCGAGTTTTTCGGCTTTCCAAAATTAACCTAGTTAGTAAGTTATAGTCATTGAAAAAATGAAAAAGAACTCGGCTCCGTTATGCCTACGGCACTTAAACCTCACAAATAAACAAGTAGAGCAAAAAAAATTTAAAATAATTTATGAAAATTAACAACACAGCTGAATTAATAAAGAAGGGATATTACAATACATCCCTTATTCACTTATTTGTGACAATTGCGTTTCCGTAGCTATTAAGTTATGCCAAACATAACTAAACTATAAATACTTTTAGTCAATCCAAAAATTCACTGTTCAACATCAGGCAAGGAAACATTTGATTTTCAAATTTCAATTTTAACCCTGAAACCATAATTCGAAAAACAGGCCACTTCAAAAGAAGGCAATATTATTGTGGATAAAAGTCTGTCAAATGATCATTATGCCAAATGAACACTTGGAATCTATTATATTGTAAGAGTGTTATGCCAAATGACCACTTAGCTCAAGTTATTGTTATGCCAGATGACATTATGCTAAACAACTTTATGCCATATGGGCTTCTCTACTTTTCAACAGCGTGTAAAAAAACTTGTTCTATATTCGGCAACAAAAACAGCAGCATTTTCGAATACATGTCGTTTGTTTGAAGAAAAATATGGCTGAACGGAATGAGTTACTATTTGAGAGATAAATAAATATAATGGCATAATGGTCATTTGACATAAAACAAAGAAAAAAGAAAAAAAATGTTACGGTCACTTGGGATAAAACACCTTTTGGTCTGAACCTGAAAGACCATCTGGCGTCATACATGTTTTCAACTGTATACTTTCGTTCAGAGGTTTTCTGCGCTTTACACGTGACTTGGTATTGAGCGGTTGAACTTGAAAAGGAATCGTAGAGATTTTGATCGAAGCTGAAAAACTGATTATTAGCAGAGCAGCTATTTGCAACTGATTTCCTGCCAAATGGAGAGAATAAACGCAAAATGGAATGAAAGTATCAATACTGTTCTTGTGAAGTATCAAAGCTGCATCCCTTTGTATCTTCCAGCCCCGTTTGAAGCATTGTTATATGACTGAACAAGGCATTGGAAAAGTCAAGACCAGGCATGAGAATTGTCGCGTCACTCATTGACCGATGACTTCTTGAAGAAGACGCGTCAAACAACAAGATTGCCACGAACAGACATAGAAAGCAACCGAGCAATAAAATTGATCTTCGTAATTACTTAACTTATACCGTCCCTCTGTTGTTTGAACTGACGAGATACGCTTTCGGATTGGAGCTCAACATAACGTTATGAACACAACGTTTAAAGTAATCGTCTTTCGTGATTGAAGTTCCATTTCAGTGGTCGCTTTTTATACACCTTCAGCCATCTCTCAGCCATGTTCTGATGAACTAGTGGTACAGGAACGATACTAGTAATCTCAAAATTCGTGGTTCGAATTTAAGTTTTTGTTGCTTTTAATAAAATAATTTCAATTTGTTGGACGACCAACGACAACACACGACAAAAGCAGTCTAGTTCCGTCCCTGACCATGACGACAATCATCGTCAATTTTTTTCGGGCTTGTCTGGCGACGTACGTAAAGCACCTAGGTCGAGGTGCAAAACGACAAGCGACGACAGCGTCGCGTCCAAATTAGACAAAGACTTGTGTCGCCAATGTTTCGTCGTGTTAAATTGTAGAACATCAGGTCAGAATCTGTTTTTTATCGTGCAATCAGATATGCGTCGATGTTTTTTAAGTTGTTTAAGTAGTTAAGTTTTTGTAAGTTGTTCAAAAAAAATTTAGAAGTGAGTCTGTCATTTGTTTTCCTGCAGGACCAGAATTCGGAATGGAGGTGAAGAAGCGTTCTTTAGCAGATGAGCCTTCCATGTTTTCAATGGCGACAGTCAGTTGGGCGATCTAACCTTCTGTGGAAATTTAGTAGAAAATTTGATTTTTTTTTTCTGTTTAATGGTTGACATAAACTAGGAAATGAAAAGGTGGAATCAAAGGCCGTGACTTCCGGATAGTATCATATCAATTTTTCATGGTTGAATTCGGTTCCACCAAATGAAAGATCAAATTAAGCTGATGCCATTTTCACACCATTTGCCTTTCTTATAGACACTTTTTAAATCCACCTTTGTGCTCAACTTTCAAAGGAAGACAAACATGTCATAGTTGAATTCCACCAATTCGGTAAGTGAGTAAATCTTACCCAAAATTTCATGATTTTTCCAGCGAGAAACTTTACCCATATTTTACTAGTCACGAGGTATGTCAAATATATCCAGAGATAAATTACAACTTACCTTTGCTTCTTCTTTTTCGGCTGTGAAGATGCGGCCGGCTTTCGCTTGACATGCTTGGCGGCCGCCTTTTTACGAGCATTGTTCCGTCTCCGGTTGGCCGCGTAGTCCTCATCCTGATCAACCAGCAACATTCAGTCAAGGTGGGCAAAAGGAAAGAAGAAAAGGAGCAGAGGAAAGGAGACAAAATGGAGAGAGTAACAATTTAATACAACCAATGATCCGTAATGAAGGTAAATATTACATCGTAACTACTTTTTGACGAATGCTCCTCATCTTCCTCGTCCTCTTGTTGATCTTCGTCGTCCGAGTTGTGACTTCCCGATCTAGCATCCTCATCGTCGTCGTCATCCTCTTGGGTCTGACTGGCATTGCTAGGTTTGCCACTGTCATCCGACTCACTGTGGTTTCCTTCACTTTGGTTCTCCTCATTGGCGCTCTCCTCCGATCCAGACCCCGAGTGAGCGGCACCACTACTTCGAGACTTATCATTCGTCTCGGCGCTATTGTTTATCTGACTACTGTTGTTCTGGCCATTTTCCGCAGTGGTATCGTTATCGGACTCCTCCTCCTCCTCGTCTTCGTCGTCCGATTTGCTCGCATTGAGGTGGTTCTGCTGGTTCGTGTTGGTGGTGTGTGCATCTTCTTCCCCCTCGGACACGGTTCCGTTTTCCTCCGGCTTCGAACCATCCTGGGCGTTGTCGTTCTGTGCGGTAGGGTTAACACTGCTATCCCGTCGGCGCTCGGTATTGGCCTCATTGTCACTGGAACCGGAACCGGACGACGAGCCGGATCCGCTCTCGCTTTCCGAATCGGACGATCCGGATTCGCTTTTGCTGTCGCTGCTCGATTCATTCTCCGAGTCGTCCCGCTTTGACTGCAAGTAGGAGAGGGGAGAAAGAAGAAGAACGGGGTGAACAGGTTGGCTTGATGGTGTGATTTTGCGACCGTTGTCCATCAACGTTTGCATGATTGTCTTTGGAGGGCATGACATTTTTGCAAGATCCAAAAAAAAATATATACTGGAATTTAACATTTCTCGCGTAACCTTGGAAAGGACCTATCTTCCTTTATCAATTCCCTTCATTGACTTTCTTCACTGTGAATAACGTGGCTACCCCATATGCCATAAGGTCGTTTGGCATAAGATGTTGGATAATTGTATTCATTTATTTATTTAGTCAGCACCAACAAGTACCAAACCCCAATGGTGATGATTAAAAACATGACGGTCTACATCCCAGAAAAATATGACGTGAAGCGTCTGCGCAGAGTTTGCCGAGGGTCATGGTAGTCGAACATCCAGGGCAGTCGAGACTATTAAAAACTCGCTGCAGTCCTCCTATCCGTTCATGCTATAATTGTTTCGGTGAATCGGCATTCTCAGAATTACGCTATTTGGGTTGAATGTTTATGGCGCTGCAATCTACACACTTAGATTTTTTTTACAGAAATCCGGAGAGTTTTACCGAATTCTCAACAGTTGAACGTTCGGTAATCCGCTTTTACGGATTTCGAAATTTTTACCGAAATCCGCTAAATTTTTTACAGATAACTGTTAAATTTCACCGAAATACGTTAAATCGGATAACCGAACGTTCAGCTGTTGACAATTCGGTAAAACTTTACAGATTTCTGTAAAAAAATCTAAGTGTGTATGCGGCCTTGTAAAATGGCTGCAACAAAGAGAGCCCTGGATGTGCCACGACGAAACCGAAGCGGTGCCCTGATCACTCGACAACGACTCTCATAACTTGGCATACGAAACGAGTCTCTCCAAGGCAACCTTCGCAAAGCAAAGCGTACAAACATGCGTTGAACAGATTCGACTATATTTGCGCTAGTAATATAGCTCGGATTCCAGACGGCAGAGCAATACTCCAGAATCGAACGCACCAAGGAACGATAAAGGGACTCCAAGCAGTATGTATCGGAGAAATCCGAAAAAAAACCTAAAGCTTTTGACGCCTTGTCCACGATGTACGAAATGTGAAGCTTGTACGTCAATTAAGAATCCAGAATAACTCGTAGATCGTTTGCGCAAGTCGCACGTTTGATTATCGCGCCTTGGAGCTTATAATCGAAGAGAATTTGCTTCTTTTTTTTCTGGAAAAAGTGATCACCGAACTCTTCTCCGGATTAACCACCGATTAACGGTTGAGGCTGCACCAGTGAGCAAAGATTAGTAGCTACTTACAATCGTTGATAGTATCGGTCATCGGCATACGAAAGACTAGGTTTACACCATTGAAGTACAGCAAGAAGATCGGCCCTAAATGACCCTCCATCGGGTAGGTATTCCTGAAGTGGCTGGAAAACGTCGGACATGCAGTCACCAACAGCAACTGTCAGCGGACGATCAAGTGAGATAGGAGCGAAACCATTGTAAGAGACTTAAATTAATTTCAAACTTATGTAGTTTTGCGATGTCGTGGTTGAGCTGATCAAAAGCTGCTGAAAGGTCTGTATAGATGACGTCCGTTTACGCCCTTTAAGTCATATTTTCCTGAATAAACGAAGTGAGACACAACAGATTGGTGGTAGTGGAACAGCCGACCATGAACTCGTGTTGATCTTCACTTAAGTATTGCTTGCAGTGGGAAAGGGTCCATCATAGCTCACATAACTTCAAAACCACGCGCAAAGACGAAATGCCCCGGTAATTATTCGTTATTCAGTTCTTGTGAACTGGAAACAAGTGAGCAACCTTCCAATAGGAGGTAAATATGCCACTTGATGTGAAAATCCAGAACAGACGATGCAAGAGAGGCAACAGAATGGAAATGTGTTTCTTTAGAAATACTGACGGAACTCCCAACTGAGCCATCAGGATTGAAGGATGACTTGAGCTGCGATGCGGCGGTGGAGATCATCTCAATACTGATATCGATAGCACCAAATGCGTGACCATGCAGAGGAACGATGTTCGTTGTCGCAATTTTCTGATTGTCAGTGACCAAATTCACGTTTATATTTGAACTTGCCTGACATAGCAAGTTGGAAGACACCCAGTTCAGGTCTAAGCTCAGGGTCAGGAAAACTAAGAAGAAAGTAGGCTGCAACAGGCTCGACTGAGTTAGAGGAACTGGCGACTCCCATTTTGCTTTCTACAGTGGGTGTCCACAAAGAATATCGTCCGATTTTGAGGCGAGCCATACTGTCTGATGTGCTGCAGGTGATGTCAAAAGCTCTTGTTGAGAATGGGCGGGCCAATTGTGTGCTGATATTCGAACCAACATAAGGCTGCGAACGACCAAAACTACGTTGAACTCGTTCTTTCCAGATGTCCAATGACCAGTGACAAGGAGCCCATATTATCGAAACATTTTCGCGTATCGGTCGCTGTAGGGTATTTTGAAACAGTGAGGATCGGTGAAATTACGACAAATTTTCGTGATGAATCATTTTTTTTATGAAGGTTTACTGGCAGGACTCTGAATAGAGTGAAAACCTCTACACCAGTCCTTTGACGATTTCTTTGCGTAAATCCATTCGAATCATTCTGCCAACCGTACACGGAACATTTAGTCCAAGAAGATGCTGTAGCAAATAACTCGGAAGAAGCCGCGATTGAGAATTTTAAATCCTCTTCAGTGTTACGATAACAAGTTTAATAAGGCGTTTCGTAATTTCTTCAGTATTTTGTACTTTATTCCGTTGATGTGTCAATTATGTGTCTGAGGGTCATTTTCTCTAACCAAAAATAAGTTATCAATTAGACATCGAGATATTTGAATTTTACCAGTTATACTAATGTCTTATGTTACAAGTCTTAGTACCCTAACCCTAGCTAACCAATAAGCAGTTCCGAAGCGTCTTTACGGCAGTCTATCAAGCAATTAAGTCCCCTTAAATGCAGCATGAATGTCGCTTTTGGTCCAACATACAACAATAAGATTTGTTTTTACAGAAATCTGTAAAATTTCTACTGAAATCCGGTACTCACTTACAGATCAGTGTACATTCCGGAAATCCGTTAGTCGCTAGACTTTATCACCGGATTTCAGGTAAAATTATTACGACTAAAATCTTAAACCCTGTAGGTACGGCTACTTTACTGCAATACTATTATAATGCTTCATCAATGCTATTTTGCATTCGAAATGCCTATTACAGGCTACAAGCACTTGAATAGCATTTGAATCCAACTTATACAACAGATAGCATTCAAAATGCTGATATAATGCTTTTAGCATCTGGAAATGCAGATTTTGGGATTGATTTACTTCATATGCTAATGCTAATTGTTACCTGGGTAGTCCCAACAATATAAGTTTCATGGTTTACTGACGGGACTCATGAGAGAAGTTTCTTACAAAAAAAAGTCGATTATCAAAAGAAAAGGCAGAACAAACGAGTGAACTGAACATTCCAAAGACAAAACCAAAGTTCGCCCTAATGAAAAAAACCAACCCGAGAATTCATCCGTTAAAATATCCGGCATTGCTTAGTCTCATACCACAACCAGATGGACTGTGGCAGGAGAGCAAAGCCTCGTTCGAACCAGCAGCATGAAGCTACTTGCGAACACTGAACCAATTTCGTTCGTCCGCGACTATATACTAGCGTTGATAGCATAGCCAAGAAAGAAGGGAGTCACGAAAATGCAGAACGAAGCAAATTTAATAATAGGGGACGGGCCACAATTTAAAAATCAGCCACCGGCAACAAAGCAGTTATTTTGAAGAAGAAGAAGACATTTGCTCCCCGTTTCCTACGACCGTGTTAGGGAAAACAAATGTTTCAACCTGTTGATATGCAAATTTGTATGGCAGCAAAAGTAGGTCATTTGGAATTGAAAATTTGTACTACCTATACTAATGGAACTTCTTTCAAATTTCAATGCGAAAAGTTGGTGAGTTTTTCTTATCAAATGGCGTATGGATGAAGTCATTTTGTTTAGTCGAAGGAGAGGTATAAGCGTTTAAAAACCTTTCACTTTTGCGTAATGCTCTCAATTTTTAAAATTTTGGAATGGAAAAGAGAAACGTAGTCCTACGTTACAAATATGATGATTATCAAAAGGACGGTACGAACTCGATGACTCGGAAAAGAAAAGGTAGAACAAACGAGTGAGTTGAACATTCCAAAGAGAAATCTAAAGTTTAGGATGCGGAAAGAAACTGCTTGGGATACAGTAAGAGAGGCTGCGGAACGGAGTATGTTGTACCAATGAAAAATCTTGCGAGTACGAAACAATCGGAAATGAAGCGTGGTGTAAGCTTTCAACGACTTTTCACCAATAAGCAAAAGCTAATCCTCGATGGTCACCGAGCGCTTCAGGTTAAACAATTTTTGGAAATGAATAATTCTATGTTTGCACAGGAATAACAAACGGCTATATGATCCCTAGAGACGAAATTCAAAATAGAAAACAATAGTGAACAGTATTTACCCGAGGAGGCGAATGAACCACAAATTGCATCAGTTACTAGGAGAATATCCCATCGTTCACACCGTTAAAGTCGGTCGACTTCCGTGGGCTAGGCATGCGAGTAAGGATGTCGGACGACATTCAAGTTAAAATGATTCTCGATAACGATCCGATGGGCACAAGAAGAGGCGCGCAACGAGCAAGGTGGATCGATCAAGTAGACGTCAACCAGCGGATACTTCGCAGACTGCAAGGCAACTTGGCGAGGCCAGCCATTGACCGAATAGAATGGAGACAACTTTCATGTAGTACAGCAGAGCTACCCGGCCTTGATCTGATTGGCTAAGGTTAGTATTTTGTTTATGCTTTTGAGACTCATGGTAGGTTTGCTGTATGCCTGTGCGGTTATTCTGCAATGTTGTTCGCCATGCCATGTGCTAGACTATGAATAGTTGCAATGATACAAGTACTCGCAGCGTTATAATATTGATATAAGCATTGTAATCTCATCGCAATTCAAGAGATATCCATAACGAAACGTTGCTTTGATAAGTTAGTAAAAAGAAAATAATTAGTATGGTTGATCGCCAATGGTTACTTTAAAGTTTATCAGCATAAAATTCCCTCATGTTTAGTTTAAATGTTTTGAATTTACTTACTTGTAACTAACTACTGTGTAATAGTTTTACTTAAAACTAAAAACTTTAAATTTTAATTCAAATTATAAATAAACTATCAAATTATTATATATTATGGTTACTATTTTAACAGATTATTCAAAAGCTGAAGAGGCTTATACAATTTTATTCAGCAAATAAGTTATTGTGAATTAGAAAACAATGTTTTTGAACAGAGCTACAGCTGTTATCCACTGATTAAACATATCTTACTTGACAGTCGTACCTTGTTCGGTTGGTAATCGTACCATTACATTGTAACTTGATGGCTTTCACCACAGAATAAGCTATATAATACTCCATAAACCCCATGATCCCGACAAAAGATCGAACCTACTTACTGAATTGTTTGCAATGAATACCAAAGTGTTTTAAAAAGTTAAACGATTATTACCAACTATGAACGTGATCAGGAAACTACAGAAAGCCCTTCGCCTTTCACTGATTCCGACAATTCGAGCATTTGAATCCAAATTAATAAGTTCGTTAATATTTTTCTTAAAGAAATATAATTTGACAACTCAGGCAACTTTGTAAAAATTGTATCATCAGTAGATTTAGCGTAAGGCGGACCAAATTTCAGATCCTCAAGATACCATACACTTAAATACACAATTTTATGATTGTAATTAACATAATCTAGAATGAAAAGTGCAAAGCCTACGAAAACACCAACTTAAGAATAAACAGCAAGAGAACTAACAATTTATCAGATTGTAACGTTGTCATATCACACACAAGTAAGTTAATAGATGGAAATAACAAACCAAATAATATTCTATTTTTATAGACCATATAACGTAGTATACTTTCATATAGTCATGAACGACTGGTGGTAAAATGTCAAAAATGTCTAAAAACGATATTTTTAAGGATATAAGATATAAACTAAATACCATCTAAGTCTGCTAAGCGAATCACAACTGCAAAAATATCTTAAGTGAACACCAAACAAGACTTATTGGAAACCATAGTGAACATAAGAGCGAAAAACTGTGATATTGTAATTTATATTGATGCGGATTTTCGATTTCATAAATAGTTTATTAACATTCATGGCTATATCTCTAAAAAACGACAAAGAATAACAGTAATAATTTGCACAGCATTTGTTGTATATCATTCAATTGTAAGCATTTTTTAGAAGAAACGAATATTTTCAGATACTTTTGAAGCTAAACATAGCACAATACTCTACATTTATCCTAATATTTACTGTATGATATGTTATAATATACTCTTTCACAGTACAAATCATCATAAAATGCATTCAAACGTCAATTAAACTAAATTTAGACAACTCTGCCCCAAAGCTACTCAGCAATCACATAGAAATTCGTTTGTTTTAATGTATAGAACTCTTAACCTACCGAATAATACCCAACAAAATCACTTTTGAACAGTTCGTTATTAAACTGTAGGCACAAATGCTATTCTTAGCAAAAGTTCCATGAAAAATAAGAACCCCTTATAATTTCAATGCAAAAATTTCACACCCTCAAGGGTACACTTTCCTAGAGCAAACGATCACCTTTATTCACAACTGTGAAAAATTGAGAATCCAGCAACCGTATAACAACCTCCATTCTAAAGGAACTGCACCGAAAACGGGCCATTGCAACACGTTCCAGCCAGGAGGCTACGCACTTAACGGGCACTCTGAAGGTCATTGCACAGATCCTCAAGAAAAATCCCAACCAATCTGTTAACCCTGTAACATCCGCTCTCTGGAACCGGTGTCTCCATCGTTTAGTCTACCTAAGAGCCCTACTGTTCCCCGGACTGGAAGTTTGAACTGACCTCCATCCTACGACGCAATTGGGTGAAAATCGCATAAAATCAACAAATTCTAAATCGAAACCACCGGAATTCGTCACAGTTCGTCAGTTCCCGCCAAAACACTGCTAAATTTTCGAATTCTGGGTAATTCGTCGTTTTCTGACCATCACCCGGAAAATTTTCACCACAAAGAAGTCGATTACGTAATCGTGAAAAATCTCGAAAAACGGCCAAAATTCACGCACTACCGCCTCTCATACCGTAGGTTTTACCGGCAAATAACGTTCCGCAGCAGAAAACTTGGAAAAAGTACCGAAAATCCAGTTTTTCAAAGGATTCAAGTTGGACCGCGTGCTTCTCGAAAGTTCCACGTGACGTGGCACTTTTCAGAGGCAGGAAAAGGTACCAAAACGGCCATAGAACCGACAAACCCATACGGATTCCACAATGGGGACCACTTTTTCTTCACTTTTGCCGGCAAGTTCGAATAAAAGTGCAATTTGCGAAAAAGGGTCCCCTTCGATTTTGACGATTCTGGGCTCGTTGGAAAGAGCGGACTCAGGGGAAGCATTCTAAACGGTTTCCAGCGTGTAACGCTACCCGGTTCCGGCTTAAACCGACCAATTCGTGTCCAGGAACTCATCTAATGCAGGATGTCGAGCCTGGAAAACTTGCCTTTTCCAATTGAAAATCCCGACTTTGGCTAAGCGGCATGCCACGCCCTGACGATGATTCCAGAGAGCGGAACAACCCCGGGACATGAAAAACGGATTATTTTAGCTGGAAATGTTTTTATTGTTAAATAAACAAGCTATTTACCTGGCTCATGACGAATTCCAGACAGTTTTTCCTATTGTGTTGCACAACTAAACCTGTTCCAATTTGTGGGGATTCACGTTCAGAGCGTCTCGTCTCAACCGATTCATCGAAAAACGTTGAATTTCACACAGAAACGTTGTACTTTACAAACTGAAAACTAATTTTTACTTTTGTGGAAAAAATTTCACCACTTGCAAACGGACGCCATTTTGCTTGACCTCTGTGTCTGGGCAACGTAGCGATGAGTGAAAATTGCCTCTACGCAGAGCGAAACAGATAGAAAATCACTACCGAAAAATCGAAATTTGCACCGATAAACACTACAAATTAACTTCCAAAATTTACGTCTTCACACTCGCGGTCACCGGTGTTATTGTTTTGAGGCGGCTTTGAGTCCTGATGAAGTTGTGATTGCACAGTGATCTTCTTGGCAGTACACAGCACAAATTTCGCGTTGCAGTTCACTCAATGCGCCATCTTAAAATGACGACCCAGCAGCGCAGCTTGCTACGCGATCCGTCTCGGGATTGCGGCGAAAAAAACGAGCGTAAAGTCTACCACAGTTCGCTCGCCCAGTGATGGCCATTGAACTGAAAACAATACAGTGGAGGGCGGTTTCAGAGTTCACGGTGCTTCAAAAAGGTAAGACAAAAGTTATTTGGATGTCAATAAATATATGCTTGCCAAACGGGAGCCTTCAAGGTGAAAAAAATAGTCCCGTTTGAAACAACAAACTTGTTTCTTGACATTCGAACTAAAAAATATTTGTTTTAAAATTTGTTTTATTGTTGTTGAAAACAATGGCGAGAGACACCGGCACCGATCTTTCAGCAGGGCAAATGAAACGCTCAGTTGCAGTACCAAGAACCACGAGGCTGTAATAGCGTGCATATATAGGGCATATGTATTACGTCTAGTGCATCATTGAAGTTGAATTAAAGCTGAAAAGGGCCCCACTAAGATCGAACTAATGCTATATCTTTTGTAATGCCATAAGACATTGCTAAAGTAGCATTATTGCATTGGTAATGCATCACTACATTTTCAAGCTTATCTAACGCTTTACAACCTGACAACTGTTGAATTGATGCGATCCCGCATCACCGATGTTGATTTTGGGTTGAATAAGTGCAATAATATAATGCTTGTGGTTACTTGGGTATTTGCCACATGCTACAAAGCTAAAATATTTGGTTTTTTATTTAACACATAATACAATTAAAAATGAACTTACAACTTCGGTGTTTTTCACTCCTGGGATGAAGTTTCCCTATTCCAGAGCGCCCGTGCCATCACGCTTGCTTTCACTTGTCACAATACGCAATATCAACGGGATAAACAAACACTGAAGTTGGTCATTTGTGTTCAGGGGGTTCGTCGATTAGTTGCATATGCAACAATTGTTCTGAACCAACGATTTTTTTTTTTGAAACAAACAGGCAGGTTGATTGTTTCTACCTATATATATGACCACAATACAACACAAATTATGTTTAAACTGATGTTTTTTGTTGTTTCTACCTTAAGGCTAGTATGCAGCTCTCAAGCAATGTGCATTAGGATAGGACAAGTAATGGTCAAGAAATGCTTTACTGTCGGAATTTCTTACCTTGTATGCAGCTGAAAAGGAAGTCAAACTTCGTAACGCTAGTAATGCCTGACCATGTATTTTTAATGTGAATGTCACGTTTCTTGCGGAATAATATTTCGTTCGATTATTTCGCAAGGAAAACTGACATTCCACCCATACTTAAGCAGAGTAGAAATGGCAAAAATAACTTCAGGTCTTTACTTGTCAGCTGCATACTAGGCTTTAAAAGAAGTTTATTATTACCAAAACACGGGTTGCGTTGGTTCAGAAAATCAAATTAAAATTTTAGATTAATTCAACCAGAGCAGCGGTAAATCAAATTGATATTTTGTTTGAAGCATATATAACAAAAAAAAATGTGATAGTGGCGAACCAGCCCGGGAGGCTGAAAGCCACTATAATAAAGAAACAAAAAAAAATAAAAAATGTGACCCGTAACGCTGGAAGATCACCTTTTTGTGGTGCGTTACGGGGTATCAGATCTACCACCGAATCTTACCACCCAAATACAATGATGATGGAAACGGAACGGAAAACGGCAATTTTGATAGTGCTGAAAATGACTTCGATATGTCCAATTTGAATCGGTTTGGATCCTGAGCTTGATTTCTTTCCGACAGGCTAGGTACGCAATCAGATCGGGCTTTGCCGTTTTCCGTTGCCGTTATCGTTGTGTTTGGGCTAATACTCGGAGTCATCCACCGAGGATGTGCTTGGAATAATAAAAACATGGTTAGTCTTCATTTATATGAATTCTCATATTCTATTCTGATGTTTGAATTGTTCTGTTGCAGGGTCGATATCGGAGTCATTGTTTGTTTTGTTTGCAATGGATCCGTTTTGATTGATAAAGGGGCGCGCCTTTGAAGAGTGCTGTCACTCACAAAGGGTTTAAATAGCGGAAACTTTCAATAAAACCTGATTCATTGCCAACAAAATAAACAACGACAACTGTAACAATACCGAATACTTCATCATTTCCCGAACAGAGGAAAAAAAATAAAAGAAAATAACTAAAAATTAAGTTTGAAACAAACTATTTTAAGGGGTTATTACATTTTTAATCATGGGTCCCACTGCATGCATTAGAATGTGGTTCTAAGGTAAGATGCAAGTATGACCAACAATCAATATGCAACTAGCGATTTGAAATTGGTTCACTGTTGTAGAATCCCTTGGTCCGAAGTACACCTTGAAGCCAGCACCTAGCTATACATATTTGCGTCTTTGCTTTGATTTGCTGTGTTATTTTGACAGATTATTTAAGAGTGTGTTCGTGTGAGTTCATTTAAAGGGGCGCATTATTAAGCTTGAGACCGAGCTTGGAACCGATGTGCAGTGTGCTTGACTGAGCCAAGAAAAAAATCGTATTTGTTCGGGACCTACTGGTCTTAGAGTTAGTCTATAGTAGTACGTCGCGACGATTCACGTTGTCTCGATGAGCTACGTTGTCTTGTTTACATCGTTCAAATTACATCGATGAGCAGTGCGTCATTTTATCAACAATCATTATGTACACATCTAGGAAAATAAAACCGGAACTCGGTTGAATTTCAACCGAGTTTTCATCTGCTGAACGCTCGGTAGTCTGTTCGGTTCAAATTGGAACAACTGAGTTCTCGTTAAATTTTACTTTCTAGCCATCTGTCAAATTTACCGAAAAACTCGGTTGACAAAAATAAATCCAATCAGCAATAACCGAACATCGGTTTACTCAAATATTACCGAACACTGTCAAACAAACCGACTTTTCTGTTGCAGTTACGGAATTCGGTTCTTTATGGCAGAACTGGAATCCTGTGTTGAGATAGTTTCGAATTTCATAGTAATAAAACCAGTTTTGTCAGTTAGGTACATAGTTTATTAAGCCTCATCCTCATAATGCGCATACATCTGTCAACGAAGTGCATTTTCCTGTTGTTTTTTTTCATTTCTCCTGGAAAAACGACACAGTAGGGAGAATTTTGGCAAAACACATTTACGTGCACACAGGCAGGCGATAAAATGACTGACGATTTTTCAGGTCTTATCAAGTCAGCTAAAATAACCGAGCTTTTGGTAGACATCGCTGTCGCGGATTGACTCAAAGACCGTCACGGAATTGACTCGAAGAGAAGTGTTTGACGTTCAGCGAAGCTCGGTTTAGTTTAACGGGGGTTTTCTCGATTTTCGTGGACCGAACTCTTGAATATCCCTGCTTTACCGTACTGTTCGATTCATTTTTCATTTTTATCTGTAAAATATATCATATAGTAACCGAAACTCGGGTTTGGGTCTAAAAAGTCACCCGAAAACAGTAAATATAAACGATTTATTCGGTTTCTTGTTGGTAACCGATGTGGTTCGGTAGAAAATTGAACCGAGTTCAGTGTTATTTTCTAAGTGTGTAACTAGCGATTTGAAATTGGTTCATTATTGTAGAGCCCCTAGGTCCGAAGTACACCTTGCAGTCTGCAATTTGGAATAATTCTTGCGCTTTTCGGTACCTGTCAGTACTTGTATGTTGTTTTGATTCACTACACGCTCAAAACACCATCACCCACTGAAAGTAACTGTCACTTTGTGAAACTGCATGTCAGTTTGTGAAAATAAAAATTATTAGATTTTTCTTGTTTGAAAATCGAGAAAAAATAGTTGAGATTCATAAAAAATATTTTTATGCTTGGAAGAACACCCATCATCGATACAGATGAAAAAAAAACATATTTATTTTTTAAATTAAAACCCCCTATTTTCCTAAAAAGTGGATCTACTCAAAAATTCAGCAGATCCACTTTTTGCGAAAATTGAGTAACTTTTCCGTGTGAAAAAAGGGACAGTAATATCAACAATCAATATGCAACTAGCGATTTGAAATTGGTTCACTGTTGTAGAACCCCTTGGTCCGAATTACACCTTGAAGCCAGCACCTTCCCAAGTAACCACAAGCATTATATCATAACACTAATTCGACCGACTATCAGCAACAGTAATACCATATCACATTTTTTCAACAACTCCCATGCTATGTAGCATTACCTATACATTAAACATGTTATGATGCATTACTATATTTCTACAAACAGCTTAACGTTAAATACGCATTAAATGATCCATTAATGCATTGTCTCAATAAATGCTTCATTGCTATCTAAAAAGTAGCATTGGTGCAATATCATCTGGATGACGTTTTCCAATTTCACTTTGGAAATGAAAAACATATGCTCGAGCTGAGCTGCCTGTCAGATTCAGAATCGTCACCTTCATTCTCCTTAACCAGAAAGTTTGATTCTTAAAATTTCAGCAAAAAGTATGGATGCATTATGGGGAGCCGCGGATTTTTCTGGTTGTTTATATTCAGAGGACGGAGCTGTTTTTTCAATCTTTATTCTCATATTTATCATTTTCATTAATGATCCAGTTTCAACCTGCACCGGGCATCAAAATTGTGTCGGCTTGTTGTATGATGAACGGCGGTGGGTATGATTTCATTTGTAGCTCGTATCGGGTTGAGGTTTGCACTGATTAAAGGTTAGGTATCGCAGTCTCAATGGCGTGTTTAGCAAGAAAAATCTAAAAATAGCTGCATGAAATATGTTTTTATAGAACGACAAAGAGGGTATGTTTGGGGTGTGCTTCCTTAATATTATGCAGTTGTCTTATATAATTCCATTGCTCTTATGGCTAAGAGCGTTAACACAACCGGCATTCATCGACCAGTCGTGAGAAGCCTTGGTTCGAATCCCGATGTAGGAAACACATTTGAGCTTATTAAAAATATATCCCATCATTGTTACGCGCAGATGCCATAAAATAAAATAAAATAATATCCCCACAATAAAACGTAACAGAAAAATGAATTCATCTAGAAGAAAATTAAATATATTTTCGATGTTTCTTTTTCCAAAATACCCCAAGCTCTATATATGCTTTTTAAAATGCAATAAAACATTTCAGTAGAAGCAGTAATTCAACTGCTGAAAAAGTAACTATGCCCTAAATATACTTATTTTCTGGCTTCAATAAAGCATGTGCGCTAGCTTTAATTTGACAGGAGTGGGGCCCTTTTCGACTTTAGTTCTACTTTTAAGGACGCAAGTAAGATTAGATTGCTTTATACCAAAAACTTATATCGTAATATAATGCATAATTGATGTATCTATATAGAGCTTCATGGTTACTTCCGGGTTGTTACACGACAGTTTTGCGCTTTTGTTTTGATTTGCTGTGTTATTTTTGACATGAATATTTGAGAGTGTGTTCGTGTGAGTTCACTAGGAGGGGCGCATTGATTAAGCTCTGGGACCAGAGCTTGGGACCGATGTTCTTAGTACCCGAGCTGGAGCCAACGAAAAAATCGTTTTTGTATGGGACCTACTGGTCTTAGAGTTAGTCTATGGTAATACTCTTGAAAGGAAGAGAGGTGTTTGGAGCGTCGTCTGTCATTATTGACGCAATGTTTGCGGGCGTGTTGGTGTGGACTCTCAAGGGGCGAGACGAAGCTTTCTAGTGAGTAACCTTTTTCTTCAAAGTTACTCAGAATTCATCAAATTTACACAGTCTATGATTTTCTTCTCCTCCCAAGATATAGAGTGGTGGGAATGCCAAAAACTGTGTGCGAAAACGAAAAAACAACGTCACTCATATTTGATCACAAAACTCACGTTTGCTCAGAATGCATCAGCTTCCATCAACTTGTGTAATTTATAACTCGATTTGAAGTATTCTGGCAGCACTGGCTTGAATGTGATGGTTGAGATGGTTGCGACGGTGGCAACCATAGCAACCAATGACAACAGAATGTTAACAGTCTGGGAAAATTCTGTTTTATCGTATCGTACGAAGCTCTAATTTGAGGCGGAGTATGTAAAAGAGGAATTAGGCCCCGATTCCGGTTAGAAGGTTATTTGATTTTGTTTCATTCTTTTTCTTGTAGGAAGACGAAAAACAGATGGAATATGTTGGATATCTGGACCGTTCTCTGGTTCCTTGCAGCGGCCAATAGCTTGAGGATGGTTGAAGGCTGGATGGGGCTGTGAATGGCACAATCAATCCCTTAGCAAGAAACAAAGGAAACTTCTTATGACTAAACGGTAACGCAGGACCGTACACTATAACGTACTACAAAAAACTAACTAAACCTAAGCTCAAATATACATATAAATTCCACACCCGAATTGCCTGTAGTGGTAAATTTCATATCTGCACTCACGGTCGTCTCATTCACCCGCTCAGCATCCGAACAGCCGTGCTTCTTATCACTATCCGATGATTAGACTGTATCAATGATTGACCGATCGAGAAGGAGAGTGGTGATATTTCCTGTAGTCGATAGTCGAGCAATCAGTAGAACAAAGCAAATACAAGAGCCAGGCAGACGGCTGCTTATGAGATCTGTTGGTGGGTCATTAAGGTGGTCCTCACAGACACTATGTGGAATATTGAAAACTCCAGTTTTGCGATTGGTCGATCTGACTTGGTTTCTTTTGGAGGTGATCCTTTCGGCAGTCGACAAATGCCCCATATTCCCATTGTACGGATTGATTGACTCAGCCCATTCGACATTGGCTTCAACTGTGGTAAGCAATGCTAATGCAGTGACGCATATTGGATTTGAGGGAACAGGATAAACATCGGATAGAGTCGTTTTGATGAAGATTGCGTATGTATGCGGACACTGATGCGGAGTACAGAAGCGAACGATCTGTAGATGATATCGTTTTGAGTTGCATGCTTGAAGGGAGGGACTTGATGAAGGTACGACTAATTGATTTTCATAGGGAAGTCGGCTTCAGGTGAATAAGGGGTGGGGCTGGAAATGAGCTGTGCTTGGGTTGGAGGACCAACACAAGTTGCATCCAAGCTAAAACAACGTTTCATCTAATCAAAAACAACAACGTTTTGATTAAGCAATTTTACTGTCAAAACCAAGCTTTACAAAAGGTAGGAATGTTCAGTATCACAATATGAATCCAGTAAATAAGAGATGCTCATAATTGCTCAGAGTTACTCAGGATAGATCAGTGTCTTGCCCCTAGTGTGACCTACGATATTTCCAGGGTTTTATTTCATTAGGGCGAATCTGCAATTGAGAGACTATCTTTGATGACTTTCTCTTTCATTTATATTCCATTCAGCGTTACGTTTTTCATTCAACTATTGGTAGAGTATGGTAGCCAGCACTGTTGCGTGTTCTATCTTACTAAAGATTTCCTTAAAATATTATAATGGCGCTGATAATGAAAAGAGCGAGAGGAGAGAGTCTGTCAGCCGTTAGATTCGCCCTTTGAAAAACCTGAGTTTATAGGTTGATATCGTGTTTGAAGATATTTATCCTTTTCTATCCTAATCCTGTTGAATTCCGTTCACTGCAACGGAAAAGTAAAGAATCAAAATATAATTCCTGCAAGTATCCACTTTAAAGAACCAAAAAATAAAATTGCTATTTGTAAGGTTTCCGCGCAAACTTATGGAAGCTGTCACTTTTACTTGCGGAAAAATATTCCGTTAGATTATTCCGTAAGTGAAGATGACATTTCTTTCCATGGAGATCAATTATTGTCAAAATTCCGCTTGGTAACATTGAAAAAAAAATCCATAACCTCTCTATTTTTTAAGTCGATACTGGCCGTAAGGGGTGAATCATTAAGCTTGGGACCAATTACCTGGGATCGGTGTGCTAGGACTTCCTGAGCCAAAAATATATTAATTTTCTTAAGGACTATCCACACGCTGATTTTATTGTGTACATCGAGACAACCTAATATTACGCAACCGATGGAATGACCTATGTGCATCTGATTCTGTGTAATATTCAACAACTACAGTTGCTGTGTACGTATTTATTGCACATTATTG
Source organism: Aedes japonicus (assembly GCA_034211315.2). Taxonomy (NCBI): domain Eukaryota; kingdom Metazoa; phylum Arthropoda; class Insecta; order Diptera; family Culicidae; genus Aedes; species Aedes japonicus. The sequence continues at coordinate 8,000 of JASCZW010008312.1, read as the reverse complement.
AGCGCATTTCATTTATTTATGCACTTTTTAGCGCATTGATTGCGTTGAGTATTGCTAACGATTTTTTCCGAAAATTCCTACGATTTTGGATTAGTTATATGTGTTTGATTCGCTCGGTTAAAGTATTGGACGTAAATTTTAGAAATGCTTCTAGAAAATTCGAATAGACACTCAGCCAAATAATCTTCAGATGCTATGAATTCATAAGTATTGACTTATGAATGGATTTTGTTTCACACGACGTTGCATTTAGGCGCGCCTTTGCTTTCCCTGATTACAGGTGCTGATATATACTGACGAAAAAACCTTGGTTAAAGTTCATTCATAAACCTTATGTAATTTAGCCACAAGGAATCGGTTTGAGTTTCATACTTTCACCTTATGAATCCGAATGCGATGTTTTTTGTCTTCATTACCAGCTATGTTTGAATGTGATAACTGTATGAGTTTCATTTCACAGCGCTATGAAACTACATTATTGTTAATAATGATAATTCGAACGTGCCCGTTGTGGATTTAACATTTATTTTTAAACACAATGTTCACTTTCATGTTTAGTATTTTTTGAATAGTTAAATTAATGAGTCCAAAATATCTTTATTGCGAATAAAAGGTACTCACAGCATCTAACACATAAATCGACTCCTGCAGATCGCATTCACTATCTCTGGTTGCAAATCGGACAATCCATTGCGGATGATTCCATGCAGCAAGAACTCCATCACACCTACGCGAGCCTTGCGGGTCATTTCAATTGGTCTTGATACGCCATCCTTCATAACCGGCATGGCGCAAGCGGCTACCGGCTGGGAGACTTTTTCACTACCAAGCGAATACGACAGTTACCATGCTGTGACCAATCGCTCGTGACAGCAGAAGGAGGAACCTCAACACCATGCAGCAGCCTACAAATAAAATGAACAACACATTACATCTATGGCGACATCCAAACACCCCATCCCAAACATCTTCACCTGCAGCACCGCTGTTCACCGCAGCGACCATCACCGACACATCATCTACAAACACCTCAATCTTTTCAGGGAGCCTTGACCGGAATCGTCCGTATGGATGACGACTTGCGTTGTTAGGCAGCGTGCTCCAAACGCTGGTGCCTAGTCATCGGCTGCACGAAGCAGCTTGCCTAGCAGTTAGTCGTGTTCAATTTGGTTCTGAAAAAACAAAAACAAATAATTCCGTCTGCTATCGAGCAAAATTTCCGCAGCAGCATTTCAAACGGTGTAATGAAAAAAACACCTCTTTAAAACCGGAATGGAAAATGAATCAACTTTGCCAAGCAATAGGGGCTTTCTTGTTTAAATTTTGGATACTTTCATCTTTAAAATAAGCTTACCTCGTATGCAAGAATATATTTAAGATGATCTCGAACATCGATTCTGCAACATTGTTAGTTCTCCATTGTTGTTGATTTATTCAATTGCCTTATGGTTTTCTCATCCACGGAATGAATATGGAAATCATAAAGGTGATTTTGTGGAACTCATAAGATACACATAGATAAATCATTGAGTAAGTAAGAACCGCAAGTAACCACGAGGCTGTAATAGCATGCATATATAGGGCATATGTATTACGTCTAGTGCATCATTGAAGTTGGATTAAAGCTGAAAAGGGCCCCACTAAGATCGAGACTAATGCTATATCTTTTTGTAATACCATAAGACATTGTTAAAGTAGCATTATTGCATTGGTAATGCATCACTCACATCCTTAAGCTAATCTAACACTTTGTTCTTGACAACTGATTGAATTGATGCGATCCGCATTACCGATGTTGATATTGGGTTGAATAAGTGCAATAATATAATGCTTGTGGTTACTTGGGAAAGTCGTTAGAGTCATTATGAATAACATAATACTCTTATGAAGTCTTAATAACCTGCATTTGTGATACTTCATAAGGCGTAATTTATGATTATCAATAGTTTTTTTCAATCAGTGTATACGAGTGGGCAAGTCACTGGACCCATAACCTCAACGTTCAAGGTTCGAATCCAGGTTGCTCCATATTTTTATTTCTTCAACATCATTATATTTCATAAGATACATTTATGAAATTTATACTGAGTTTTTATAGCAAATAATCATAATGCAATCTTATGAATATCGATAGTTTATTTCGCTGAGTGTAGACTAAAGGAGTACAACGCTCACTTGTCAATTTTAAAATTATTGGGGGTTAGGATGACTATTGCAGTATAGTGATTTTAAACCGACTATGATCATGGTCAAAACGACCATTTAAAATAGTTGATCCAACATTTGCCATAATGTCGGAATAGTCCTTGTTACCATGATCATAGTCAAGAATGCCATGAACGTGAATTCCACCATTTTCATGGATATTGTAACCATTATATGCAATAGTCATCCTGACCATGATATAATTGTCGGTATAACGATAGATTTTTTTTCAGAGCACAGAGAGGAATTTGATAGTCAATTTTACCATTATTGGGGGTTAGGATGACTATTGCAGCATAGCGATTTTGAACCGACTATGATCATGGTAAAAAATACCATTAAAAATAGTTGATCCAACATTTGCCATAATGTCGGAATAGTCCTTGTTACCATGATCATAGTCAAGAATGCCATGAACGTGGTGAATTCGTCCATTTTCATGGTCATTGTAACCATTATATGCAATAGTCACCTTGACCATGATATAATTGTCGGTATAACGATAGAATTTTTCTCAGAGTATTAAGTTCAGTTACCATTAACAAATTGCCATTTTCACAAACAAATTTTTTGCTGTTGGATTCGTCTATCCAAACGCCAATGATGTTCTGCTCACCTTTTATTCTGACTACATTGGAAAAAGTCTCCAATTGTTAACCTTGTTTACGTTTCTCGGTTTTTATATTCGTTGTGACAGTTTAATAAGGCGCCAACTGCAAACTGTAAACAGAATCGTTTTTAAACAGCACTAAATTCAGTGTTCTCGATATCCTACTGTGCTTAGGATGCAGCAATTATCAACGATTCCCAAGCTCGAAATTGAATCCATCGAAAAATTCATCAGAGAAAATGGTTTCACACACGACGTTGATAACATCAAAGTCACACGGAGAACTCGATCGTGAGTCACTAAATGGCAATTGAATTTCATTGTATTCCATTATAATATTTATTGCATTGTAGCTCTTTGAAAAAGGTTGTTGATAACGTAACTGTTGAGGACTTGAAGGTAGAAACTTTGACCAAAACCGTTAGCATCCAGGGAAGTCTGCGGGAAATTTCGACATTGAGTACACACAAGATCAAGAATTCAAAGAAAACTGAACAGCCAAAACCGATTCTGGGAATCCACACGATAATCGCTGAGCTCCACGGTGTAGTTGGGGAGTTTAAATCGGTTCAATGTATGGATTGCAGCACTGTCAAAGGTGAATATTTTGGTTTAGTGCTCTGAATCTAGTTTAAATAAGAATATAATCATTCCAGCTAAGTGTACCCAAATTCATTCCTATCTTATCTGGTTGCAACACAAGCAGCAGCTGATCCTCCAGGAGATTGAGAACGCGGAACAAGACGTTTCAAAAAAAATTAAACGCGAACGCAACGTCACTGGTGTACTTCAGCCCATTAATCTCGTAACCCTTCCGGCTAAAGTTGAATTGCCGTCATTGCCAAAACTAAAGAAAGAATCCGCAGCTGTTTGCCCTTTAGAAATGGAATCGGCTATGAAATTGTCTTTGTTTAATTTGATTCGCGAATACCAAGGCAATGATCCTCAAGAATTTCTGCAATACTGCGGCAATCGTATGGTGGAAGAGAATTGCGGTAAGGCACAGCTACTAACAGTTGAGCAAGCTGACACCGATTTGTGGCATGAGCTGAGAAAAGGCCGAGTCACCGCATCCCGAATGCACGAAGCGTCGCGTTGCACTATGCTGAGTGGCTCACTCACTAACAAAATAATGGGAATAAGCTCTGGATTTTCGTTTGCTATGAAAAGAGGTACCGATTTGGAGGGACACGTTTTTGCCGTTTTGCAGAAAGAGTACCCGTCCCTGCAGAACACGGGATTGGTGTTGATGCGGAATTTCCATGGATGGGTGCTTCCCCGGATGGCTTGGCCGATGATTTCGTTCTAGAAATCAGTGTCCATACACACCAATACGCACGCATGCTACATCGACGTCAATAAGCTTTCTAAGAAGTACTTCGCCCAGATCCAACTGCAAATGCACATGACACGGAAGACAAAGGCGTTGCTCGGGGTAGCGGCGCTGGATTTCGAAAAGACGCGTAATGTTACCAAGGTTTGGATCGATTATGACAAGGAGTATGTGGATAATATTATGGAGGAGGCGTTCGAGTTTTGGCGAAGGGCGTTTTCCCAGCTCTGTTGAGAAAACCAAATCGAAGAAGTGAGAGTGAACTTTTCATGTTATTTTTTGTTTTGTTTTTAGAATTGTTCTGAACTGAAAAGTGAATTTAAGCTATGCCCTAAAATGACTGCCTGTTTTACCAGCGTTGTTGAGTAAACGCAAATGAAGAAATGAGTTAGAACTTTTAATTATTATTATTTTGAATTTTATACTGATCTGAACTTACATTTAATCTAAGTTATGTCTAAAAATGACTGCTTTTCAATATTTGAAATTTGTCACAATAAAACGATGCGCTTGTTCGTTGCGTATGTTTTATCATTGTGTATTATTTGTTTAGCATGATTAATCACCATAATAAAGCGTTTTTGAAGGCCTGTTTTGAAAATCCATATCTTCTAATCTACAGTGTTCACATCGAACCGGAAAACAAACCAACTATGCATGCAGAACAAACCAGTTCTGCACCAACATTAGATTAGGGCGAATCTGCTTTTGTAGATAATAGGATTCTCGTAGTTATTCTCTCTTGAACAAAAGGTCACAAATACAAATTAAGCACTCTTTAAAGAAGAGGAGTTTTATCTCTATCCGCTGATATATTCATTTTGAAGGAATTGTATTCAACCATTCACCAAATAACAATAAGCAACTATAGAAACTGGCAAATCTTTCACTATCGTTACACTCTTACCGCTATGTAGCATCTCATTGCACGTCAAAAGATCAAGCTGTCCAATCGTTCATCCTAGGTTTATAAAAATTTGCTCCCGGTATGAGTTATTATTTTAAAACAGATTTTTGAATTTGAATTTGTTGGAATTAAGGAAGATTTTGTAAAAAATGTACGACAAGAACCAAATCCTCAGATTAATCCACGCCCAAAAGTCAGTTTCAGGTATCATGGCTCTTGTAAAATGTTCAACTGAACTGCTACTGAATTTCGCGTCAAGCCATCGATTGGACAATTACCAAGAAAACCTGGGGTGGCAATATGTAGTTCGAAACGAACGACATTTTGTACGAACGCTTGTGAGAAAAAGTTCTTCGTTTCGAGATCCACAATACGGCCCTTGGTCTGAAGCGATCTGCGAAAACGCCAGCGCTGATACAGTCAATTAAGATGAAAGTAACTCGCAATCCCGTTCGGAGAAAAATGGCCAGGCAATAAAGCAGAAGCAATGGGAAGAAGAGTTCTGAAATATGGCTTATAAGGAAAATCCAGAGCTCGAGTTTAAAGACACCTTATTACTGACAGAATTAAAGCGGCTAGAGTGGACGGAAGTAAAAAACTGCTTAGTAAACTGAAGAAGAGGTACATCAATTCTGGTCCAGCGTGGCCAGTGTATGGGTGAACTTTGAAGCACTCGAACTTGAGACAATTGCAAGGAAATGTCAAAACGAAAGTATACAGTTAAAATCCTGAGTGACACTAGATTGTCTTGTCGGGCAGATGCAGTCAAAGCTCTATTGTTTGGATATACAGCTATCTAAAACACCTTGATTGAAATATCTAACAATACAGATGAGGAAGGCATCGTGAAGAATGAAGCTATAAAGGCTGACTATAAGTAAATTGTTAAATAAGTTTAAGAAGTCCATTGGTCCATGGTTGCTTTACAGTACTTTTTTTTTGAAATTTCAAAGTTACAGCATTACATGGTTACATTTTTCCAGTTCGAACGAAATCTCGATCCTTCTTCTTGATGGAACCCATCAGCCACGCACGGTAGCCAAGCATTTCTTTCTTTTGCCCGCATTCGCTGGATATCCTTGACTGCCCCGCCACTTCGTCGAAGTCGCTCAGTATTTTTCGATTGGTCGACAAAATCGATCTTGTTGGCAGAATACCACTACCAGAACCTCCTTGGAGTAGTGGCTGCTGGCCAAATCGGACCAAAAGATGACTCTGCCCCTATCCTTGAGGATGAATGGCAAGCCACGCTTTTTCAGGCATTCTTCGATGTAAACTTGGGATGTCATCGTTCAGGATGTGACGAATGTTTCCGTTTTCAGGCCACAACGGCAAATCACTTAGGCTTTGTGCACAAATTACGTAACGCATGAAGGGGAGGGAGGGGGGTTGAGCAACCGTTACTTATTGTGACATATGGGGGAGGGGGGGTTTTAAAATCGTTACGTAACAAAATAACCAATTTGAAAAAAAATTAAAACTGAATAAACAATTTGCATCAATAAAATTTCCTAGGTGCCATGCAAAGTAGCAAGTAGAAAAAGGTTAATTTATACTAGTCAAGAACTATGTTTATGTTTTTTTTTCAACACGTCAAATGAAAAATATGGAAACTTAGCCAAAACTTTGTTTTTGTATTATTAATCACGTTTGCAATAACTGGAACACTGCATCAAGCTATCGCCATAGTTTTAAATTCTGGTTCCTTTGATTGATAATCGCATGTGCTTCTTATAGGAGTGGTCATAAAAGAAACAAATCCCGATCTGCGTAACCGTCGCAACAATCTTCGTAAGATGCGTAACCGATATTTCATTACGAAACACGAGTCCGACAGAGCTAGACTTCGCGAGCTTGAGTCGGAGTATTAAGCCATAGACTAACTCTAAGACCAGTAGGTCTCATACAAATACGATTTTTTTCTTGACTCAGTCAGTACTAGCACATCGGTCCCAAGCTCGGTCCCAAGCTCAATAATGCGCCCCTAATAATGAACGCACACGAACACACTCTCAAATATTCTGTCAACATAACACAGCAAATCAAAACAAAGGCGCAAATATGTTTAGCAAGGTGCTGGCTTCAAGGTGTATTTCGGACCGAAGGGTTCCACAACAGTGAACCAATTTCAAATCGCTAGTTGCATATTGATTGTTGATTAAGCCCTCCTTTCGGCAACGCATGAAAGCTATTTGATCAGGATTCAGACAACCGTCCAGCAAAACCCTTCTTGCTTCTGGAATTACATCAAGCAGCGGAAAGCTAGTCGCTGGGGTTCCTGGTTCTGTCAACTTCAGAGAACTACTTCTCAATCTACACGCTAAGCTCCAGTTTACCCATAATCGCATTAAAGTGCACATACTCATTTATGGGTAAAGTTGACTTTACCCATAGTTGAGTAAATTTGTATGGAAAAATTCTGAAATATGGGTAGTAGTAACGTACCCATAAATGGGTATGTGCAGTTTTTCGCGATTATGGGTATTCTTTACCCATATTTGGGTAAACTGATCTTATCGTGTAGCTCAGAAGCAGCAAATCTCTTTGCCACATTTTTCGAAAGCGTGTTTAGTAAAGCTTCTCCCGTTCAACGTCGGAACTCCTTTGAACAGATACCGGCCTATGACATTAGTTTGGCTTGCATACAGTTTTCCACGAACGATGTTCAGAAAGCTCTTGAAGATCTCGACACATCGAAAGGACCCGGAACAGATAGCCTACCTCCTTTATTTTTGAAGAATTGCACCACTACTCTTGCCATGCCCATCGCTGCAGTTTTCAACCGCTCGCTCCAGGACAGAACAATCCCAATTGCATGGAGAACGGCGTCCATAGTACCGATCCATAAGTCCGGAAGTCACACTTGTGTCGTAAATTATCGTGGAGTATCTATACTTTGCACTCTCAGTAAGGTTTTCGAAAAACTTATTTACGCAGTACTATAC